>BPLR01020581.1:0-71498 GCA_021605095.1 Caerostris extrusa | reverse complement strand
ACATGTATTGGTTCCTGGTCTAATGATCGTAGAGTGTTATTGATAGTGTTGTTACTCGCGTCCGTAGCCTATACGTTGCAGTTAATGCCCTCTCTTGATAGTGCATAGTAATATGTACTGTCGGTGCAGTCCACTTGGGCTCACCGAGAAATGGTCAATACGAGCCAGTTATCGACGTAATAAATGACTAATAAAAACATCTTGTTATTCATATTAGCATATGAATCAATTTGTTATCGCGTATTAAATGTCTCATTAGTGACAATAAAAATTCTCTCTTTTCTTACAAAAAATTTCATACCCTGTCTGATTCAACGTTTAAATATTGCAAACCATTAGTGTTGTACCTTCAGAGGAAATACCAAGTTTGGAAAACGTGAGCATCTTTAATTTTTGCAACCACAAAAGATAACAATACCAGCAAATTATTAGTTCATATAAAGAACGAAAGATTTTAAAAACTCGACGGCTTGGTTGATCAGCCCAGCAGAAATTCTTCATCGACTGTGACATATTGAAGCACACAACGTTGATGAGATGACAATTAAACTGTTCTATGGGAACCCAACGCCACTGAGCGTTCGATAAGTGCGATCATGAGATTTTCGGCGATTCCTGTTGGAGCTATATAAATAGTTTTAAAACATAGGTATTGAAGCTAATGCAAAACCAGCTAATGAGAATGCTAAAAATGTTTAAGAAAACTATAGAGTGACAGCAAACCAAACAATGATACAAATGATGCGATTCCGACTGGCTGCATCTTATTGAATCGTCTCGGACTGAATCATCATCAGCCTATGATTCACATTAAAAATGTAAGATTAGGCTTCATTTGTCACTAAAAGTTTCTCTCTCTCCATAAATCGCGTAAAGTAATCATGACTCTTCAATTCATACTTGAATTATCAAAAGCCGATTAGCTTTTCCTTGTTTTGAGCAAAGCGTGATAAAGATCCATCAAATGATATCTACCCTTTTGAAAGATCGGTATATTGAACACCGAAAATTTGCCGCTTTCCACCTCAGAAGCTCAACACAGAATTTAATTGCTCTCCGAGTCATTTTTTGGCGCGCTCGGGTGCCGGTTGCCTGGTTCGAGCGCTCCGCATGGATGCTTGTAGTGGCCTTTCGAATCCACTTTGGGTCGTGGTGGTCTGGCTGTTGGATGCAAGAGACTGACTACTCCTACCCCTTAAAGAAAACATTCTCTGTCTGGAAATCTGTTTGACATTATCCACCGCGGGCTCTCTGCGCCACTATAATGGATGATGACGTGCCATTTTTACACAAACATTTTATATAATTTTGGTATGAGGTTTCCTTAGAAAGAAAAATAGATTTGGGATATATGATATAGTTATAAAAACAGAATTTGATTATTTATGGTATGTCAGTAATCAACTGTTGTTTTTTATCCCACTTTTCAAGCCACAGCAAACACGTGGATCTAGTCCATGATCCGTGGTTCTAAGGAAGGAACAGAGCAGTGGGCGCACTTGCTTTACGGAGTACACCTAGGTAGAAACCCGACTTGGGTTCCGTGGCTGTAGAAGGAGGGTAGTGCCCAGTGTACTTTTAGGGGGTAATCCACCCGCATTTGAGTGTCGTACGAGAGAAAATCCGACTTACCCGGTAGTGACTTAGAGAAAGATGCTGAACATTCCGAACGCCATCGAGTCTGCTTTTTTTTCAAAAATAGTGTCTACAATAATGCCTCACCGATGGGGGAACGCGTCTCCTCATGTCACCGCACTTTACCATATCCAATTGAACTACGCAACCGGGCAGAAGATTCGCACCGTTGAATAGGAGTTGGCTGGTAGTAATTAGGAGCAATCAAAAATTAACTACTTATTCAGGGGAAAGCAAATAACCTCATCTCTGATTGGTGGAGCAGCAAGCGCTGCTGCCATGAAGTAAAAGTGAACTATACAGCTTTTTCTTCTAATATTTCATTCTCGATGGAGTATGAGTTGTAGTAAAATAGAATATGGAAGTTCAGATAAATCCAATTTTTCAGTCAAAAAGAAGAGGTACAAAATCTGAGCCCTGCAAAATGTAAATTCAATTTTTTTAAATGTACCAATAATATAACCAGGTGGAGTCATAAGAAAAAAATAAGATTCACTGTCTTCCATTGGGAGTTCACTCACCGCAGTAAAAGCTGACCACAACGGTTGCTGATTAGTTCACTTCCAGCTCCATGCGCTGCCATTATAGCCTGCTTCTTATCTACTCCAAGGCTTGTTTCTAATATTGTATATCATGTCGTGTGGTTTTCCAGTTTCCCAAGCCCAATATTTTTTCATGGCTTTCTCATGTGAATACTTTTACATAAGATAATCTACATCACAACAATCCAGCTTGCAGCTGGAAGTCTAAACTTCTGAAACTGCAAGCACTGAGTTTAGAAAACTAACTTCATTCCAAAATTTCTGTAATATAATTTCCAGCTTGCAAGTTCTATGTTGGCTTGAAAGAACACTTATAAGCAACAAACAGATGTAACCATAAAGCTAATTTGAGCCTGAACATCATAACATAATCCAAAGCAAAATCTGCCAGGACTGATTGGTGTATGTCTGAAGGTATCAAATGCTGAACGCAGCCAATTGGCCGGCTCCGGTAAACTTCCTCACAGCAATAGAACAAAATCCAGCCAACAAAAATGTTTATTCCAGCAATATAGGCGGTGAACAAAAGCGCGACGTACTGCCATTCTGGTGACTCCGATCTCTTAAACACAAAAAAACAAATGTAATAATTTATTTTTTGGAATAATATATAGAAAAGTATCTGGAATTGGTCTCTGATCTGAAATGGGGAAACTGAATTTGGTCCCATATTTGATGTTAACTGTTCATGAACATACTGCTGTAAAATTTGATGAAGATGCAGATCCCAAAAGCAGCGTGCTGTGGTTTGCTTATACAAATGTAACTGTGGCCTTTCACTTATCTCATTCATCCCCCTTTTTCAGTAAAAGGTCAAATGCTTCTTCAAGGAAAACAGATGTAAAAACAAAAGAATTAAGTTTTTTCCCTTAGCAACTATAAAACTGGCAAACAAGGTCTGGATCCTGTGTCAAAGTTCAAATCCCGTAGGTATATGTTTGTGAGGCCTGAACCAATTTTCAAACTGTAGGGTCTGGAGCCTCGCTAGCTCCCTGCAAAAAATAAAAGATGTCTGGGAAGCAAAACAAAATCGCTAATCCCACTTCTTGGTTCATAAAAAAAAAAAAGTTGTAAATTAGACATCTTGAAGTGTGAAAACTATAAGATTATTGAAATAACGTTCGCATTACACACACATAAAATGAAGGTAGCGAAGAATAATATGAAAAATATAAGAATTATGAACAGCTTATTAACATATATTTATAAATAATAGCGCTTTATTGATCGTCTGATGGTCACCGATCAGCATCAGGCGCTCAGGGCCACAGATTTCTGCCCGAGTCCCAAGGGTTCCATGGAAGGGATATTCATAGTCTTGAAAAACTACTTTTAAAACCATACACTCAAAGAGCCAAAACATTATGACCACCTGTCAATAACGAGAGTTGGTCGCACCTTTTTACGCGTAACACAGTTTAACCCTTGCATGGATTCATACCACCATTAATTTAATACCAGCTAAATACCACTTCCACCCGAAGCGCCTCCGCCATCCTGCGGGCGAGAGTTCATTGCAAATGTAGGGTTGTCATAATGTTTTTGGCTCTGAGTGGGGAACCTGCCCAATATAACAGCTGGGCATATGGCTGACAGTCATCCCGTAAAAGAAAAACATCTCTGTCTCGAAATCTGCCAGAAGAGTAAACGGACTGGCTCACCAGAGGCTGTTGCGTCAATGAAGAAGATAAAAACGATCCTCATGAGAAGGAGGAAACAGTGCCCTACTCAAAGAATGGATCCTCTTTGGACTTAGTATGTCAGTAGCATTCTTAAACCACCGTGATCCACTTATTTGCCTATTTGTAGTCAGTTTTTACTTTTATTATTTTTTAGCAAAAATAATGACTGAAATAAGAAAAAACTCCACTCATATGCACAAAAAATTGCAAATAAAAATTTTTTGTACAAATAAAACCAAAATAAGGCTACTAGTAGATATCTCCTTTTACAGATAGAATTGATGATAGTCAGTCTCTTGAAATTCTTGTTAGAATGAAGCTTTCTTTTTATATTTTCACAACTTACTTATTTTTAAATAAATGCCCCCTTTTAATGTACCCGAGGCTGATATTCCTCCCTTCCCCTATAATTCCCTGCTCCCTAAGGGTGATATTGCCCCCCTTTAGGTTTGGTTTGTCGCTCTACGGTCAGTCATTTTTGCACACTTTTGATAATTAGATCTTCTGACCCACACTTTAACTTGGAGTCCAAACCACTTCACAAACATACATGCCACCCAGGATTCGAACCCAAAACTCGTGTCGCCGAGCACCAGAATGAAAAGAACGCAAACTTTTTTTTTTTTTTTTCTTTATCCCACTTGATGGAAGCAACATTAGACCCAGACAGCAACATCCCCTCGGCCATCATCAGACCTCTTATTTTCATATACTACTATTCTTTTATCAGCATTTTATGCATGCTATGCAAATGTTATAGTAGATAAATTTAATAAATAATTTTATAATATCAAACTTTTGAATCTTATTGACAACGCCCGATTTTACGATATGTTTCGTAAAGTTGGTAGACAGATATTTTTACACCTTTTTTGTCGGATCGTTGAAATAGACTTCCATAATTTTTCTTTCGAAAATGAAACTTAACACCAAACAGTTGGAGCCACAGCTCAAATCACGGTCAACCCATGGGCCGTGTATGTGGCTCCACCTTAAATATTTTTCTTACCGGCCCGTGAGATGTATCACACTTTAACAAAATATATTTATTTTATGATGCACAAAGAAGTGAAAACCATTGAATTAAAAAAAATGCAATATGTGTGCATCCATATATTTAAAATTACATCAAATAAGTGCAAAAGAAACAAAAAAAACTTACAGTTGATTTTGAAGTAAGTTTGCGATTCAGTAATTTAGAGTTAGACAAATACAAAGTAAAAATTTTTGAACTATATTCCTCTGCCTTCATGTTGAAATCGAGTCTGCCCCCAGAATATCTCCAAATGGATTGAACAATGAAATATTGAATTAGTAAACACATTTTTGAAAAATCTGAATCAAAATTAGATTTTTATAACACATCAGAAAAGAGAAATTTTCTAATTTGAGAAATTCAAGCCACAAAAAAGTTGTGAGCGCTTTTGGTTCAACTTACACCTGCGAATCGTTTTGTTTTAAAATGAAGTTAACCCAACACAAAACACGCTCAAACATAACGGACGCTCACCTGCAACACCCATTATGATGTGCAAACACCCAAATGGAGATCGATTTGCAAAAGCTAAGTGAAAGAGTGGAGAAACACAGATCGCACTAGTCAAATATAAATCTAAATGAAATCACTAAAAAAAAAAAAATTATATTTTTTATATTTCATTTCTACATCATATTTACAATGTGCGTTTAGTATCATTATGATTACATTATCTATGCTTGCATGTAAGAATAATAATAAAAACACACATAATAATAACTCATTATGTTACAATGTTTCACCTCCAAAAAATGTCTGTAAGGGTCTGAATTCAATAGGGATGTATTTATATGTGTCCCGCGAAATTGATGCATTTCCGTGTGGCCTGCAAGATCATTTGGGTTGGCCACCCTTGGTTTAAAGAGTTTTAAAGCTATTAACATAATGAACAATTACCAATGTTAATGTAAAATACTATATAAACTTACTGTAAATTGAGGTGTTGCTTTTTAGTACTTTATACTTTAAACCAGGAGTGACGAACCCAAATGATCTTGCGAAACTTTGGAAATGCATCCTAATTCCGCTGGCCGCATATAAAAATTATATCCCCCTATTATATTTTAGAAATACTATAGATATTTTTATAGACATTTGACACACTATAGACATATGACGACCTGCTATATTAGATGTTTCAAAATCGCTCATCATGAGTTCAGAATGCTCAGAATGCAATTTAATTATTCTGCGAACTCATAACTGTAAAAAATTGCAAGTCTATATCGCACTAATAAAATAAATATTTTTAATGATTTCATTTTTTAAATTTCGTTTAGATTTATATAGTTTTTATATTTCATTTAGTGTTATATATTTCCAATACAAATGCGTTTAGTATCGTTATTATATTATCAATGTTTACAAGGAAGAATAATAGAAAACACAATAATAACAACTCATTATGTTCCACTTTTTTCACTCCAAAACAATGCCTAAATCTAATAGGCGGGGGGATATATAATTTTATATGGGGCTCGCGCAGTTAGGGTGCATTTCCAAAGTGGCCCGCGAGATCATTTGGGTTGGTCAGCACTGATCTAGATGGATCGCATGCACTCCCCACTCCAGAAATCCAACAAAATCCTAAAGCTCTGATCCAAAGTGATAAAAGCAATTTCGAAACCCAGGTGAATCCACGAGGGCTTACCTTGAATCCCAATTCCTTGAGCATGACGTCCTGGTCCCTCTCCCTAGGTCCTATGTGCCTAGAGATGAATTCGTCGTGGACCGGAAGCAGGCTGTTGACCACGTGGCTGGACAACTGCCGCGGGCATATACACCGGACAGCGGTCCATCGCCGCACTCCCGTCCTCAGCACCTGTCTGTGCATGGTGTCGGCGCGCTAATGCAGACTGCTCCTATCGGAATCGAGTGGATAACTGACTGATAGAGAAATACAGAGATAAGCAGAGTGTCGATTGCATCACGGCGCAGGCTCGAAAAGTCAGAGCTCTAGCTGGGATTTCAAGGTGAAAGATCTCAGTTCGAAATCTGTACCGGAAGTACTCATGCACGTTGTGGTCTGTGACAATGGATCAGTATGTGGTAGGATTCCTTCCCACATTGGATCTCAAGTTGGTAGACGCCTGATGGCCAATTGGATAGCGCCCTGAAGTTGTTAGCACACCCTTCGGGTTCGAATCCTGGCTGTGGCATGGATGTTTGTTGGTGGTTCGGAATCCAGGTTAAGCTGTTGGTCCTGGTTTCATATGACAGTAGAGTGTCAGAGAGCCCAATCAGACTTCTTCTCACCCATTTCATTCCCAAATTGCAAAGGGGCAGTTCAGCTTTAGGCACAGTGATGTGATATGGTGTAGTAGTAGTAGTAGCACACTCTGACCGTGGCATGGATGTCTGTGAGTGGTTCGGAATCCACGTTAAACTGTAGGTCCCGTTTTAATTAGGTCAAAGTGTGCACAAAAATGACAGTAGAGCGACAAACCAAACCAAAAAAAAGTTCATAGCGGCATGATAGCCAAATGGCTGGCGCTCTGGCCTTTGGTGCTTCAGGTTCGAATCTTGAGGGGTAAAGGATGTGTGTGAGTGGTTCGGAATCCACCTTAAACTGTAGGTCTTGGTCTAATGAGCCTGAAGTGTGCACAAAATGAACATAGAGCGGCAAGCCAAACTGAGAATTTATTCTAAATTGTTGCAAAATTTATCTAGGATGCAGTATAATGCATTGTCTACCTTGAACAAATATATCTAGCAATGATATCTGGGGACTTCGCACCCTTCTTAAGGTATCTATACATTCGGTTTAGCTTGTCGGGGGCCTATCATTTTCCAAACACCGAGGTGCCATGTCATGATTTAATGAGGCGTTGTGGAGTATCTGCGCACAGTACCAATACCGAAACAATTGTATCCTTATCGTAAGAATTTTTTATAATTTTATAAATTTTCAAGTTGTGGCTTGTGTGGAATTAAAAACTTTCCACATAATACATAATACAGTTTTATGGATAAGGTTAATTAATATGGTTGCTAGAGAATGATAGAGAGGCCTGGTGGCCAAGAGACTAGAGTTCTGGCGCTCGGAGCTACAGGTTTCGGATTTGAGTCCAGCGGTGCTATAGATGCTTATAGTGATTTGGAACCCACTTTAAACCGTAGGTCCTGTCTAATGTGGTTGTCGGCCTTACGCCCAACAACCCTACCCCTCAAAAAGAAAACATCTCTCTTCTCGGAATCTGCCAATAGGCAGATGGCCTTGGCCCACCATGGGGCTTAGGCCATTGAAAAGAACAGAATGATAAATAAATAAACTCCCAAGTTGTGATACTATTGTATTTCGATGATTTATATAAAATTCAATCAAATATTTTCTTTTTTTTTTCTCTCCATTTAACTAATAACATGATTGTGCTAGGTCCCGGTCTAATAAGATAGTAGAACGTTGCGGGTGCATTGTTACTCCGCGTCCATAGCTTATCTTCAAGTTACACGCGGCCCCTGGGTACTGCTCAGTGAGTAACGTCGGTGCAGCCCTTGATTATGGCATATAAAGATCATGGTATAAGTATTTGACAGCTGAATTAGAAGAAAAACTATTTATATTGACACCAACCCAGCTTTTCTATGCACTAAATTGATCCAGTCCTTCAACGAAACTGAACATGTACAACTGAAATTCGTTTCGATAGTAAATCAAAGTGGTCATTGAAATTCGTGTAAATCGATATCAGTTCGATTTTTAGATGTCCTAATAGAATAATCACAGTGAGTAGCGCCGCAAAATACTTACAAGCGTCACAAAGATAAGAGGGAGCTTAATCTCGTGATTGTGAAATCTCGTCTTGAGAAAGGGCTCCGAAATATCTTAGAGATATTTCTATGCTATCTCCTGTGCGATAATCGATATCTTGTTGTCCATATAGTGTTACGAGATTTTTAAAAGCGAAACATGATGTTTGCGCTGATGTAACCGAAAATTGAGAAACTAACAAATGACTTTTAAACCAAAAAAAAAATAATAATAAATAAAGAAAAAGCATTTTGCAACTCCTGAAACCAATTTGGTGAAAAGGCTTGATAAGTAAAATAGAGTTGAGCAGTTAAAAGTAAATTATTGATTGAATATACTACTACTACACCACACCACTATGCCTAGACTTGAGTTGCCCCTTTACAGTTTGGGAAGGATGTGAGTGAGAAGTCTGACTGAGTTCCGTGATGCTTTTAAGACCTAAGTAATATGAGACCTACGGCTTAAAGTGGATTCCGAACTACTACAAACGTCCAGGGCACCGCCGGGATTCGAACCCGAAACATGTGGTACCGAGCGCTACCCACTCGGCTGATTGAATATACTGTAATATATCCAGCGCATGCTGCAAATGAGAACTTAAGAACGACTCAATAGCAGATCTTAAAGGGCGGGGTTGGAAAGTTAGCCAAAAAATTCCCGATTCCTGAGTTGTTGTAATTTTTTATATTGACACCTGATTTTTTTCGTGATTTTAATTTTAAGGACCTATTCTCTTTACTATTAGATTTCGAAGAATGGCTGATTTAAATTAAATGGTATTTATATAAAAAGAAATTTTTGTATAAAATTATGAAAAGTGAAAATCCTTTCACGAATTCCCATTTATCACTTTTAAATATACTTACGACTTCTGGCGTTCGGTACCATAGGTATCGGGTTCAAATCCTGACTTTTGTAGTGGTTCGAATCCACGTTAAGCCGTAGGTCCCGGTCCTAATAGGATCGTAGAGCGTTGCGGGGGCATTGTTACTCCGCGTCCGTGGCTTATCTTCAAGTTACACGTCCCCTGGGTCATGCAAAGTGAGTAACATCGGTGCAGCCCTTATAGGCATGCAAAGACGTCCATGTCTGTTTGCCAGCTGCATTGGAATATATATATATATATATATATATACTTACGAATACACATGGGAGTATACCGATCCTCAACATAAAATAAATTTATAAAGCAATAGGTCAGAATACTATAAGAACGGTTAGAACTGAACTTTTAGGGTTCCGTTTGTTTATTTGGCGAATTGTTTTCCTTGGGGTTTTCGCCAAGTCCATTCCTAAATAAACAAAATGGCCCATTCTTTTGGTGTGAAAAACTGAAACATAAGGAGTCATTATTTTTGTGTTCATTATTATTCAAACATTTTTTTTCTTTCTATTGCAGCTTGCAAACACTTAGACAGCTTGGTCTTGGATGCCTTAAGGCAAGCGCCGCACAGACGTTACTCACTTTGCAAGTGTAACAACACCCCCGCAACGCTCTACGATCCTATTAGGATCGGGGACCTACGGTTTAAAGTGGATTCCGAACCACTACAAACAACCATGGCACCGCCGGGACTCGAACCCGAAACCGGTGGTACCGAGCGCTAGCCACTCGGCCATTCAGGCCCTTATTATTCAAACATAGACAATATAATAATAATGATACTAAAGACACACTGTAAAAAATACATAACACTCAAAATAAAATATAAAAAATATATAAATATAAACGAAATAAAAAATGAAACCATTAAAAAATATTTTTTTCTAGTGCGATATTTGTTTCCCCCACTCATTATGAGTTCGCAGAATATAATTTATTTATTCAGCGAACTCATCACTGTAATATCTGTCCTATATTCGCAAGAATATTTTATTAAAATCAAAGTTCATTTTTTTCTCATCAAGTCGACATTTAATTTTTGAATAGATGGATACACACATAATGTATCTTTTTTAATACACTGGTCTTCACTACTTTGGCCATTATGAAATAAATACATTTTGTAAAAGTGTGATACATCTCACGGGCGGAAAAAAATGTTCAAGGCGGGCAGCGGGTTCGCCAGCCCTGCTTTAAATTGTAATGTACAACTCAAAAAAATAATAGATAAAAGATGGCAAAAATGTATAAATTACTTCAAGAAACGTAACTGAAGCGTTCTAAAAAGATCTATTTTTGTTTAATAAATGCAAATCAAGTAACGGACGATCGCTTCATTTTCATACGAAGGAGAATGTAAATAAAAGAATGTTTGCGAAATACAGTGACTGATGAAAAGTAAGCATCCATTCGGTGTTATTAAAAATAACACTAATAAGGGCGTGATTCTCATCTGTGTTTAGAATTCATGCATCTCAGTTTCGGTTCTCGAAAGTGTCAAGGTTATCGTTTACTGCGTCATAATTTTAGGCTGCGCTCATCGCTGCGCGATTTTTCATTCATTCTCCTCTTTCTTTCTAATGCAGCTCGCAAACACTTAGACAGCTTGGTCTTGATGCCTTAAGGCAAGCGCTGCACAGACGTTACTCACTTCGCACTAACCAGGGGGCGCCTGTAACTTGAAGATAAGCCAGCCAGAGCAACAATGCCTCCGCAGCACTCTACGATCCTCTTAGGATCGGGACCTGTTTAAAGTGGATTCGAACCACTACAGACATCCATGGCACCGCCGGGATTCGAACCCGAAACCTGTGGTACCGAGCACCAGAGCGCTAGCCACTCGGCCATTCAGGCCCTTTTCATTCATCATTTATCGAAAAATGTTATTTCTAAAAAAGGTTGTATAGATTCAAAAGCTGTTTAAATATTTTTTAAAAAAATTGAATTTTTGTTTCACATTTCGTCCAACTATCATCTTAAAGCTTAGTCTACTCAGCCAACTATTGAACGAGGTGGATGCATTTGTAATATGATATGGGTAATTTTTTTTTATATTTAAGAAAATTCGTTCAACAAGTCTAAACAGTACTGTTATACGCTGAAGTGACAAAAGTCATGGGATAGCAATATGCAAATTTTCAGATGGCAGTAGCATCGCGTAGAACAGGTATAAATGCGCAGTGCTTTCATTTCTGTTCAAGTTATTCATGTGAAGAGGTTTTGACGTGATGATGACCGCACTACGGGAATTAACAGACTTTGAACGCGGAATGTTAGTTGGAGCTAGACGCATGGGTCATGCCAATTCGGAAATCGTTAGGGAATTCAACATTCCCAGATCCACTGTGTCAAGAGTGTGCCGAGAGTATGACATTTCAGGCATAACATCCCACCATGGACAGCGCAGTGGTCGACCGCCTGCACTTAATGACCGAGACCGGCGACGTCTGCAAAGAGTCGTAAATTCTAACAGACAAGCAACACTGCGTCAAATAACCGCAGAAATCAATGTGGGACGTACAAGGGACTTGTCTGTTAGAACTGTGCGGAGAAATTTGGCTTTCTTGGGCTATTCCAGCAGAAGACCGACTCGAGTGCCTTTATTGGCAGAACGACATCGCTTGCAGCGACTCTCGTGGGCACGTGAGCATATCGGTTGGTCCCTAGATGAATGGAAAACCGTGGCCTGGTCCGATGAGTCACGATTTCAGTTGGTAAGAGCTGATGGTAGGGTTCGAGTGTGGCGCAGACCCCACGAAGCCATGGACCCAAACTGTCAGCAAGGCACTGTTCAAGCTGGTGGTGGCTCCGTAATGGTGTGGGCTGTTTTTTCATGGAATGGACTTGGTCCTCTGGTGCGACTGGACCGAACATTGACAGGAAATGCTTATGTTCAGCTACTTGGAGATCACTTGCAGCCATTCATGGACTTCATGTACCCAAACAACGATGGGATTTTTACGGATGACAATGCGCCATGTCACCGGGCCACAGCTGTTCGCGATTGGTTTGAAGAACATTCTGGACAATTCCAACGAATGATCTGTCCACCTTGATCGCCCGACATGAATCCCATCTAGCATTTATGGGACATCATCGAGAGGTCTGTTCGTGCCCAAAATCCTGCACCATCAACGCTTACACAATTATGGACGTCTATCGAGACAGCATGGCTCAATATTCCTGCAGAAGACTTCCAACGACTTGTTGAGTCCATGCCACGTCGAGTTGCTGCACTTCGCCGGACGAAAGTAGGGCCGACACGACATTAAGAGGTATCCCATGACTTTTGTCACTTCAGTGTATATTATGATGTGTGACATTTTGAAAGCATAAATGTATCACGGCATCACTGTCAATCCATTTTCAGTTTTTTTTATCACCATGCATTCCAAAATTCACCAAATTATGCTCTCATGACATATGAACATATTTAATATAATTTATTTCTTTTGTGTTCACTAATTTACGTTGGTTATTTACAGATTTCCTGGCTAACATTTCCATCTCCCACTTGTCCATCATCTTTTCTTTTGTATATTTTTTACATATTTAAGGTTTCTTTTTTGATCTACTAATACAATTTTGTCGGTTCGACCTTTTCATTTTCAATTTCTCTGCTGTAGCTTATGTAGGATCTTGAATGCTTTTTTATACACAGTTTTGGATGTTAGCGTTGTGCTCGTTATTATATATATATATATATATATCCGCTGGCTGCTTTTGTTGTAGGCACTGTTTCAAAACACGACGAGACTCGAGGGCGTTTGGGATGTTCAGCTTCTTGTCTCGTGAGTCGGATTACCCAGCGGAGTTTTCCGCGTTTTCTCCCATTCTATACGCAAATGCGAGCAGTTTTCGCTATGAGTCCTCCCAGAAGGCACTGCCCTCCTTCTTCAACGACTCGGATCAAGTCAGACTTCTACCTGCGGGTGTTAGACTACAACAGAAGCTTCTCTGCCTTTCTCTCCTTCCATGAGTATATTACTCATTGGCTGTCCAACCCGCACCTGAGGATTAGACACAACAACAACATTTTTTTTATATGAAGAAAATGTACATAAAACCCTTAGAAGAGCGAAACACGATAGATTAGAAACACGATAATTTTGGACAACAGAAGCCTGTATTCTCTGCAGGCAAATAATTGTATAACAGAACAATATTAGCATTAGAATTACAAAAACCCCTACAGTTCCTCACATTCAAGCGTCTCAAGAAAAAAAAAAAAAGAAATTGTTCAAGATCCAATGCAAAACAAATGGCAAAAGGAATAGAAAATAATTTAAAAGCACAAAATTCTTATGAAATCAAAAAAAAATTGTCGGCTTCAGATTACTATAATTCTTGATATTAATTAAAAATCATTTTTCGCATGTCACATTAAATCTACTCGTCTTCTTTGATAACGTTATCGCCTTTACTACCTCAGGCAAACCTACTTTATTAGTATCCAGTAAATGAATCATTAACCTAAAATGGCAAAGTAAGGATAGTAGAAAGTAATACATTAAAAAAATGCATACTATAACTTAGCAAAAAATGTTATACAATTTGAAAACCGCGGAAATAATTACCTTACAATTACCAAACCCCAGTCATTTCTGCGCAGTGCAAACAACTTGTTGAAACTACTGAAAGAGACATTGTGAAACATACAGGGGGACCTCACATATTGCCTCGCATTGTGAAAGATTTGCCAATTCGATGTCCAAATTATAAGGAAAATTTTATTCTTTTTTTTTAAGTGTTATCAATGTCTTGAAATTTTTACAAATCCATCTTACTGTAAACAATTTTATTTTATTTATTATTTTCGTCTATAGTCTTCCCACACGACTAGCGTTCGGTGCCACAGGTTTCGGTTCGAGTTCCAGTGGTGCCGTGGATGTTTGTAGCGATTTGGTATCCACTTTAAATCGTAGGTCTGGTCTAACATGACATTCTACTACTCCTACACCACACCACATCACTTGCCTAGATCTGAGTTGCCCCCTATACAGTTTGGGAAGGATATGAGTGAGAAGTCTGACTGACCGGGACCTACGGCTTAAAGTGGATGCCGAACCACTATGGCACAGTCAGGACTCGACCCGATACCTGTGCCACCGAGCACTAGACACTCGGCCATTTAGGCCCCAGGTCTAATACGAATGCAGGGTGTTGAGTGTAGGGCCAACAGCCCCAAGAGCTAATTAACAGCCCCATGGCGGGTTAAGGCAGTCTGCTTACTAGCAGATTTCGAGACAGGAGAAGTTTTCTTTTATAGGGTTGTCAGACCAACGCTCTACAGTCATAGGAGACAGGTACCTACTGATTCTGAACTACTACATGGCACTGCCGAGACTCGAACCCGAAACCTGTGAACACATCGCTAGTCGACTATCAGGCCCAAGCAAAAAAAAAAGAGGAGATAACTATCAATAAAAAAAAAGGGTGGCATTACTTTAATATATGTTCAATTATCTTTTAGTAATATCATAAATACAAAAAAAGCTTTTCAAAAGACTTGTGTTTTCAGGTCCGGCTTGAAGATGCACCCTCACCTGCGGCAGAAGACGCTTCCGTGTCCAGGGTGCTCCACACAAGTCGTCATCTCAGCCACTCCGGGCAGAAGCCCCCAGCCTTCCAGGAGAATCTCTTTTCGAAAACAGATTCTCCTGGAAGGACGCAGGCATCTCGTGCAAGAAGAGGCGATTCTCGCAGGAGGTGAATACAAGGGGGCACGAGAGGGTGCACAGCAATGAAAGGCTCTGCCGATGCTCCGTCTGCGAAGAGGACTTCTATCCATCTCATTAACATTATTTTCATCTGATTTGAAGAATCACCAGAAAGTGCACACCCGACAGAGATGCTATGCGTGCTCAATCTAGCCACAGCCCTGTAATCTAACGAAACACATAACGTGAGCTCATGTCAGAGGGCGTTGAGAGTGGCAACTGTGGGCAACAGTGGTTTTGGGTTCGAATCCTGGAGGTGGCATGGATGTTTGTGAGTGGCTCGGAATCCACTTTCGCTGTAGGACCTGCTCTGTTTAGCCCTCGTGTGCACAAGATGACCGTAGAGCGACAAACCAAATCACAACTGTGGCCGCTGCGAAAAAGAATTCTATGCACTCCCGAGGAAGACTCCTGAATACTTACTCTGAGAGGATTCCGGATGAAGAACGTCGAGAAGAAGCACTCGAGAGAAGAACACGAAATTCGTTTTGAGGGAAGACATTTGGGTCAAGTGAGCAATTCAATAAATGCAATTATTTTTTTTTTTTTCTCTAACAATACAGTTCTAATAAAAATGAACAGAGATTTGAAAAAATGAAGATTTCACACTTGTTGGAAATTTAAAAGCCAAAATGAAACGAATTCCAGAAATAAAATGGAGTATGATATATAAAAATTGATTATTAAATAAATTCATAATTTTTTTCCAGTTGGTAGCATAAACAGAATATATATATATTATTCCATCCATTTATTCACCTTTTTTTTAAATTTTAATACAGATCTAAAATGCTTATAATTTTTTTTTAATTGATAACCCATGTGTCCATAATAAGCAATCCTAAACGAGGCATTCAATTTTTAAAAAAATCTCTCTTTTTATCTCTTTCTTTTAAAATTATTTTCTTTTTTTTTTTTTTTCAATTGTGTCGAGAACTGGGTCGTATTGACCATTTACTGTGAGCAGCCCAATAAAAACTAGCCTTGAAGAAGGCAAGACATATGGGCTACACAGACGAACACTATTACGCTCATTGAGCACTACCCAGGGGGCACGTGTAGCTTGAAGACAGGCTACGGATGCGGAGTAACAACACCCCTGCAACGCTCCACGATCCTCTTTGACCGGGACCTACGGTTTAAAGTGGATTCCGAACCACTGCTAACATCCACGGCACCACCGGGACTCGAACCCGAAACCTGTGGCACCGAGCGCTAGTCACTCGGCCATCAGGCCAGCTATTTGCGTTCTTAAACGAGCGAATTTAAAATTGTAATTTCGTATTACCTCAGTTGAATCGATACTTCGAATGACAAATGGAACAATTATTATTATTATTATTATTATTTTTGTACAACAAATCCTCATGAAAGTAACGTTTCTTTTATTTCATAATTGTCAAAATAGAATCCAATTTTCTAAATGCACTTGAAAGGATAAAACCTTATGAAAAAAAATGACATTTCTTTAAAAGACCTTTGTCTTTAAGAAAAAGACAACTAATATTTCATTAACTTAACTTCAATTCACAAGGGCCTGGATGGTCGAGTGGCTAGCGCTCTGGCGCTCGGTACCACAGGTTTCGGGTTCGAGTCCCGGCGGTGCCATGGTTGTTTGTAGTGGTTCGGAATCCACTTTAAGGAGTAGGTCCCGGTCTAATATGATCGTAGAGCGTTGTGGGGGTATTGTTACTCCTCGTCCGTGGCTTATCTTCAAGTGACACGCGCCCCCTGGGTAATGCAAAGTGAGTACGTCTGTGCAGCACTTGCCTTAAGGCATCTAAGACCAAGCTGTCTGCGTTTGCCAGCTGCATTAGAAAAAAACAAACTTCAATTCACAATAAGTTTATGCACAGAGCATTAACACTGGTAATTGTTCATTATGTCATTAACTTTAAAAAATATTTAAATAAGCGAAATGTAGATACATATTATTATTATTAGATGGGGTCTGATGGCTGAGTGTTTAGCGCTCTGGTGCCATAGATGTTTGCAGTAGTTCGGAATCCATTTTGAACAGTAGGTCCCGGTCTAACATGGCCGTAGAGCGTAGGGCTGACACCCCTACCACGTAAAAAGAAAACTTCTCCTGTCTCGAAATGTGCCAGAAGACAGACGACCTTGGCCAGACATGGCGCTGTTGCTGCGCTACTGATTATTACTATTATTTATGGGTTATTCGATGGTTATTCAAACTTTAATACGTCGTGCACGCATACAATCATGAAAACTTCCAAACTTTATGAGTGATATACAGGAATCAATGATTCTTTTTACACGTGAATTTTGTCTACAATTCGTTAAAGGAAATGAATTATGTTTTAAGTAAATTCAAATAGACTGTATTTCGTTGTCAGCTCAAATAAAGTATTAAAAAAAAATATTTAGATAAACCAATAAAAATGATTTGTTTCTTACTCTCACCCTGCGAAAGAAAATCAAATGAAAAATCAGCAGAGTTAACGATTATTTTGTAAAACTATCCACTTATAAAAAAAATCAAAAAAATCACAGAATTAAAATTGTATTAATCCTCGCTTTCTATGACTGAGTTCACAAATAATATATACTACCACGAAAATATATTTTTTTTATAAAAAGATTGTTTATATCATAAATCGAAATCAAACAACACATAAATTTCAGCCAAAAAAAAATTTGCACGTATTTCTTTGTTTACATTATACAATACATAAGCATGAACTAATAGGAGAAACGAATTAGGGTTAGTGCAGAAACAGAGAAACCATATTTGTCGCGTTATCGTCCATTTGGCAATAAAAATAAATTGATGATTTTTAAAAATTCCTGCTTTGGCCTGCCGTATCATTTATAGAATATTCTTATGTGATTTCTATGTGTTACTTTTGTTTTTAGTTATTATCATTGTTATATATTATTATTGTTATAATTTTTTTCTAATGCATGTCATTTTATTAATTGCAATGGATTAAAACAATTGTTTTGTCCATTCGGCATCGATTGATTTTGAGATGAACGATATTATGATTTTATGACTGGTGATGATTTAGAATAAATAAATAAATGAAAGTAATAATAATAAATGAATAAATAAATAAAATGGATCTGTTTCATTCAAGAAACATTAAGAAATTCAAGAAATATTCATTATCTGAAGGAATTCAAGGAATTATATCAAGGAATATTCATCTATGAAGTGCACAATTATAGAAAATTATAATTTTAATAATTAGGCACTTCATAGAAGACTTCATTACAATTAACACTTTCATTTCATTTTTATTATTAATTATGATTAGCCACATAAATTATTTTTGATTTTGTTTTCAATCATTTTTGTTGTTTTTGTTTAAAACCACAAATTACCTACTCACAGAGTTAAGGGCAGATATGCATTTCGGAATCGGATATTAGAAGTAACTGTCCCGCATCTGCGTATCGTATGTAAGAAATCTGAAAAATTCCACCGAGCAGTCAAATTGTCGATGCGAGACGCTTTTATACTCGTTGTTATAATCGTAGTTGAGTCTACTCGTTACTGAAAGCAGTAACTTCAACGAATGTCCCAAAATTCGAATCTGAGATGTGACCCGTACTTTAATGGCACACATTACCAGACACTGTAAAAGTGCAAACATATTTCTCACTTTTTATGTCGATTTTTTAACCTGGAGTGACAAAAACTTGTTATATTATCAACTATTGATTGCGCGTATACTTGAAATAAATGGCTTGCATACTTTTGCTTCTAAAAATTAAGAATTTTTTTTTCAGAAAAATATTCACAAGTAACCTAAATATGAAAGTTCAAGAAAATATTTCAGAAATATGTTGTTGTTTCTTATCCCACTGGGTAGACAACAACATCTAGACCAAGAACCCGTGTGGTTTCATGGAAGGAGGGAAAGGAAGGGGGCAGCTTCTGTTGTGATGGAGCACCCGTAGGTAGAAGTCTGACTTTGGTTATGTGACGCTGACTTTTTACGGGATAGGATTGTCAGCTCTATGCACAACACTCTACGACCATATTAGACAGGGACCTACGTCTTAAAATGGATTCGAACCACTACAAACATCCATGGCACCGCCGGGACTCGAACCCGAAACCTGTGGCACCCAGCATCAGAACGCTAGTCACTCGGCCATAGAGCCCTTTAAGAAATGTAAACGAAATATATAACGGAAATATTTAAAAAACCTCCAAATGTATCTGTTTTTGCTAAAAATTGGGGTATTTCTCTGTCTTTAACTCTCTAGATGGCTCTTTTATGCCAAATAAAAAATCTGTTTCAGCATTTTTTTAATTGAATTCAAATTCCTCAAATGTATTTGCTGCTGCTGTATGAATGTATTTGCTATCCCTCTGCTGGCTTTCTAAATAACGCTGAAGTTGCTGTTCGTCTACCTTTGTAGTGCAGAATGATCTGATTTGGCTTGGTTTCTCGCTCTATCGGCATTTTATTGCACACTTGGCCTAATTAGCCCAGGACCTACAGTTTAACGTGGATTCGAACCACTACTACTACTACACCACACCCCATCACAGTGCCTAGAGCTGAGTTGCCCCTTAACAGTTTGAGGATAATATGGGTGAGAAGAAGTGTGATTGGCTCTGTGACGCTCTACGGTCCTAGGAGACCGGGACCTACGGCTTAAAGAGGATCCCGAAACATTACAAACATCCATGGCACCGGCGGTACTCGAACACGAAGCCTGTAGTACCAATGGCCAGCCAATTGGCCATCAAGCCGCCAGAACGATCTGAGTGACCAGCATTTGAAAACAACACCATCTTTCTCTCTATCGCCTAGCGTCAATAGAACGGAACACAGACATCGAACAAAAACGTTCGTTCCTTGTTTATTTTTTTCTGCAGGGGGGGGGGAGGGGAAGGGTGGAAGGAAATCGTTTGCTCCTCGTTTCGGCGGGCAGATGCCAACCGTAACCATTGAGGTGGCGGGTGTCGCGTGGCAGTGTTGTATCGGGTAACCATGGGAACGCGTCACAGTTTGTTGACGTCCGGGCAGTGCGGTCCCCATCGAACGCCAGACGATTCCGAAATGGCGGACGAGGAGAATTTTTCCTGGGTGTTCGAATCTCTGGTGGGGTTCCTCAAGGGCCCCGTGTGGGAGGCGGCCGTCCTCACATTCATCGAAAGGAAGTCCGTGGGTGAGAATTTTAACTATTAATCAATATTATTGTGCAAGTATCGATAATCGATATTTGTCCCATCGATACAGTAGAGCCACTGGTTCCCAAATTGTGGCGATCGGCTTTTAAAAGTAACGTAAGGCATACTGTTAAAAATTAAATCGTTTTAAATCGAATATTGCTTAAATCATATGCACCAGGCAGGCAGGGATTTTCCTATAGGCTATCTAGGCTTCAGCCTAGGGTCTCAAGATCGAGAGGGCCTACATTCAAGTGGTTAGCAAAATTAGAATTGCACTATTCTGAAAACACTGAATCGAAAATAAGGAGAAATTCTGCACATACGACTCATAAACAAGCATAAAAATGTATTGGTTAAGATCAGGGCCGGATTTAGATGAAAAGAGGCCCTAGGCTATTTCACTTATGAGGCCCCTTCACCTCCCATTTTTAAGTTTGTAAATTACATAATAAAATACATCATTACTGTGATGTATATCAATATGTTAAATGAAACATGCTGTGATGGGTACTCATCTTTATAAAAAATGTGGCACGGATAATAAATAAAAAAAGTTAGCTTAGTAGCATAAGGCACGTCAATATTCGTCATAGCAATCAGTGAACATATGAACTCTACTTTGGTGCAATCTAGTCTATACAGACCCAATGAGCCGAACGCGTTGATCTTAAACAATACATTTTTAGGTTTGTTTATTAGTCCTTTATGTAGAATTTCTCCTGATTTTCGATTCAGTGATTTAGTGTTTACTGTTTTTAGAAGAGTGTCATTTTAATGTTGCTAACCATTTGAATGTAGGCCCCTCTTGATCTTGAGGCCCTAGGCTGAAGCCTAGATAGCCTATAGGGAAAATCCGGTCCTGATTATTATGCAAGTATCGATAATCGATATTTGTCCCATCGATACAATCAGGTCCGGATTTAGATGAAAAGAGGCCCTAGGCCATACCACTTATGAGGCCCTTTTGATTATAATCTAGTAAAATATTTGATTTACTAATTATTGTGCATATATAAATGTTAAGAATACCGATTTCACCGATTCTTCCTTTTTTTCTAGAATTCGGCGAAATGAAAATATTGTCACAAAAAAATGTTTCAATAGTCTATAAACACTTCACGGAATTATTGAACCTACTGAACTCAAAAGGCGAGAATCAAATGATCGTGTACGCAATTCTAAAATAAGAATCTTTTCTAATAACATTAACACGTATTTCATATTATCAAGTAATACGAATATAACCGAACGTCGGGATATCAATAGGTCTGTTCCAATCTGCACTTTATGCAAGAACAAATCAGAGCTTAGTAGCATAAGGCGCGTCCAATATTCTTCATAGCAATCGCACTATACTTTGGTGCCATCTAGTCTATACAAACGAACAGACCCAATGAGCCGAAAGCGTTGATCTTAACCAATACATTTTTATGTCTGTTTATGAGTCATGTGTGTAGAATTTCTCCTTATTTTCGATTCATTGTTTTAGTGTTTACTGTTTTCAGAATAGTGTAATTCTAATTTTTCTAACAATTTGAATGTAGGCCCCACTCGATCTCGAGGCTCTTAAAAATTAAATCGCTTTAAATCGAATATTATCTAAATCGCATGTATCAGGCCTCTCCTAACCCTTTTGGTATCTCAGGCTACAGGTTCTAATCCTAGCGGTGGTATGGATGTTTGTGAGTGGTTCGGAATCCACATTAAACTGTAGATGCCGGTCTGTTTAGCCTAAAGTGTGCACAAGATGACCGTAGAACGACAAACCAAACCCATAAACCCTTGGGAGGGTGCATGGACTTGATTCAGAGCTTGGTTGGTATAAATCAGGAATGGCCCGCCTAGAGCATTTTTCAGGCCCCTGAGATTTTTCACACTTTTAAAAAATATATTTGTATTATATTAATGACCAAAATAGTGAAAACCAATGTATTAAAAAAATACATTATGTGTGCATCCATTTATTCACAAATGAACTGTCGAAAGGATGAGAAAAAATTAACTTTTATTAAAACACGCTGAAATATAACGGACGCTAACCTGCAAGACCCATTACGATGTGCCAATACCCAATTGAAGATCGATTTGACAAAAGCTAAGTGAAAGAGTGGAGAGAAAAATATCTCGCTACTAAAATAAATATTTTTGAATGGTTTCAATTTTTTATATTTCATTTATATTTATATATTTTTATATTTCATTTTGAGTGTTCTATTTTCTTTACAATGTGCATTTAGTATCGTTATTATCTATGTTTCCATGTAAGAATAATAGTAAACACAATACTAATAACTCATTGTGTTTCTATTTTTCACTCTAAAAAATGTCTATAGTAGGTCTAAATCTAATGGGGGGATATATAATTTGATATGCGACCCGCGGAGTTGGGATGCATTTCCAAAGTATGGCCAACCCAAATGAACTTGCACACTGACTTTGGAAATGCATCCTAACTCCGCGGGCCGCATATCAAATTACTATTATTCTTACATGTACACAAAGATACTATGATAATAATGATACTAAACGCACATTGTAAAGAAATATAGAACATTAAAAAATGGAATATGAAAAATATATGAATATAAATGAAATAAAAAAAGTGAAATCATTAAAAAACATTTATTTTACGAGGGCGATATTTGTTTCTCCGCTCTTGAAACTACTCCAATTGAAATCTAAGTTAATATTTTTGAGTTTACTATTGCTCTTAGATGTAAACATAGATAATCACAATGATACTAAACGCACATTGCAAAGAAATAGATAACACTCAAAAAATGAAATATAAAAAATGTATAAATATAAATGAAATAAAAAATGAAATAAAAAAACGCGTCTGAGGTCACTTAACGCACTGAAATGGTCACTGCGTCTGAGGTCAACTTAAAGTGAAACACAGAACTTGTTATATTAAGTGTTTCAAAATGCGCGCGCATCATGAGTTCGCAGACTATAATATGAATTATTCTTCAAACTCATAACTGTAAACTCATCCATAAAACAGGTAACAAACTGCTCATATATTAGCAAAAACATTATTTTAAACTCAAAGCTCATTTTTTTCTCATCATTTTGACAGTTGATTTTTGAATAGAGGGATGCATTTTTTAATCCATTGGTTTTCACTTCTTTGGCCATTCTAAAATAAATATATTTTATAAAAAAGTGTGAAACATCTCACGGGCCGGAAAAATGTTCAAGGTGGGCTGCGAGTTGGTCACCCCTGTACTATTTGATAAAGTTATCGTCAAAATGTTATATGCTAATTTAACATTTTTCACCGTCCGTTATACTTTCTGAATAGCATTGACCACAATTGAAAATGTTTTATTTAATGTAATAGTGCCATATCTGCCGTCAAAAATGTAAAAGTTCGCACATTATTATTCTTGTCTTAATCGATAAGTCTTTTTATATAAATAAAAAGCAAAATCTTGAAAATCTTGATAAAAATGAAAAAGAACCTGAACCACTTTTATATTATTAAATTTCTTAGAATATTCTTTCCATATTCTTTAGAATACTTATATTACTTATTAATACTTATTTGAGTAAGAATTATTCTAAAGAATATGGATAATTAAATATATTATTAATTTTTTTAGAATATTATTTATATTTAATAAATTTATTTTAATGTACAAATATTTTAATTAATAAATAAAATTTTGAAATTAATAATTAAATTCATTGCTTAATTTAATTTTAAAAAAATTAAATTTTCATATAAATATAAAAGTATTTAAATATTAGAAATATATATATGTATATTATTCAGTGTTTTATTTTTTTTTTTTAATTTGTTGCAAACCTGAAGAGATATTTCCTAACAACATTTTGCAAGTGTTTTTTGTTGTTTTTTTCCACCACAAGATTCTGTTGGCATTAGAGTTCGTCACTGCAGCTGTCAAAACATGCTGGTTCGTTGCCAAAACTGATGGCATGTGTTATGGCATTATCAAACATGCGTTCCATTTTAAAATTACGTTCCGTGAAACATCCGTGATTGTTATTATATAATGCATTAGGATGCGCAAACCTATTTGGTACAACACATATTTGTGAACAAATAGGAGCGAAATAGAAACCCTTTAAACAATATTCTTGCGAATATAAGACAGATATTACCGGTTTTATGATGGGTTTATAGTTATGAATTCGAGTTTACAGTTAGATTTTTATAACACGTCACTAAAGAGAAATTAGAGAGTTTTTGCATACCGTATTTTGGACGTCCGTTAGCTTTTTCTCGCTAGTGCGCATGCTCATAGGATATTGCGCATGCGTATCAGTAATAATATTTCCTATGCGCATGCGCGCTAGGGAGAAAAAAGCTAGCGGACGTAAAAATACGGTATGCAAAAACTCCTATTCAAATAATCTAACGTTACGTATCAAACGATTCATTTAATTCTAATTACATTGAATTATTTACGTTTCATTGTCTTGTAGTGTTGTGCGTTGTTTTGAAAAAAAAATGGCCGTGTTTCTAATTCCATCATTGTCAGTTCATCGTTTCTGTTGATGTAATGTATTCTATTATCAAATCTTGTTAACCCTTTTGAACTCAAATATCAAAAGGGTTAACAGTTAGAACTGCATTGGCAGACCGAAAGAACACAAATATTTATACAAAACATACAATAGCAGAGTGTGGAACACACTTCCAAGAAAAAAAAAAAGGTTTCAAAGTATCTAAACGTAACATCCTGACGATAACTTTATCAATGAATACGTATCCTCAGAATATTGTAAACAAAACGTTATATATAGAGAGAGATAATTAGATATAATAATTATTGGGGAATTCCATATTTTAAAACAAAATGTTTTAAATTGTTCCACTTCCTACACATGGTGCAGTGAAATTTATAATTTGACACATATTTTCTTCGTTGGCGTAACACCCCATGGTGGGCCAAGACCGTCTGCCAGTTGGCATATTTCGAGAAAGGAAATGTTTTCTTTTTTTACGACGTAAGATTGTTAGCCTTACGCCATACAATCATATTAGGTCGAGACCTGAATGGCCGAGTGTCTAGCGCTCTGACGCCACAGATTTTAGGGTTCGAGTCCCGGCGATGCCATTAATGCTTGAAGTGGTTTGGAATCCACTCTAAGCCATTGGTCCCGGTCTCGTATGACCATAAAGCGTCACAGAGCCCAGTCAGACTTCTCTCACACCCACATCATTCCCAAACTGTAAAGGGACATCTCAGCTCTGGTGTGGTGCAGTAGTAAACAAGGACCTACGGTTTAAAGTGGATTCCGAATCGCTACAAACATTCATGGCACCGTCGGGAACTCGAACCCGAAAGTTGTAATATCAAAGGTCAGAGTGCTGGCGAATTGGCCATCAGGCTCCTAAAACACATGTCTCTTCGTAAATTTATTGTAATTTATATAAAAAAATATTTCTTGTTAGGGAAGACGGAAAAGGCAAAAAGGACACAAATACTTATACAAAATAATATATAATAACAAGTTGGGAAACATTGAGATAATTGCATTTCATTCAGATAATGAATATCGATTTCGATTCATCAGTGAAGATTACACCCATCAAAATCGACTACATTTGGCGAATGTTTTTTTTTTTTTTCAAAAAAGAAATCAACAAAGAAAATTTTCACTATATATATACCGTTTTTATTTTATAAATATTAATATATTTTCATTCTGGTTCATTTAATATATTCATTCAATTATTCATTTTAATATATTTTCATTCCGATACTAGCCATAAAACGATAAAATTAAAAAAATTCGTGCGACATATTTCGTCGATTCAAAACTTTAGAATAATTGGTATCGATTTCAATTGATAAATGAACAGTTATATTCCATATTCTTTTGAATAATTTTTACTAAAAAAAAGTTGTGAGATTAATTGAAATTAATATATTTTTTTAATCAATCGAAATGCATCTAATTATTTAAAAATTTTGAATTGTCCCACGAGACTTATTTCATTATTCTTAAAATTTATTTTTAAGATGATCAAGATCTAATATTTCGGAATGAAGGTTTATAAAAGTGAAAGTCATTCTTAAACTGATAAATTGTTCACCTTTTATTTAAAAATGGTGAGCAATTTCTTTTCAAGAAATATATTTCATTCGATTGATACATTTTTCGCCGAACAATCAAATTGAAACCTATTTGCCCTGAATTACCGAATATTCCGATGAGGAATTTTTCAAAGGTCCAAAATTTACTTTTAAATTGGCCAGGGCTAAATATTTGGTAAATCTATTTTTTTGAACAAAAATATTTTTTATTTTGATAACATTTTCTCTTTTTTAAAAAAAATTTCTGTCTTGGAAAAAAAAAAACCCAATGTAGTATTATTATTTTTCATAGTAAGAATTATTCTAAAGAATATGGAAAATTGAATATATTATTAAATTCTTTACAATATTCTTTCCATATTCTTTAAGAATACTTCTATTACTTATTCTTATTATTTTTGAGTAAAAATTATTCTAAAGGGAAAATGATTAGAAAATTATTCTACAGAAAATTAAATGTATTATTAATTTTTTTTTTAAATATTCTTTCCATATTGTTTAAAATACTTAAATAACTTTTTATTCTTATTAATTTTTATAGTAAGAAATATTTTTTAAAAAATATACTAACATTTCACAATATAATTATTAATTTAATAAGTTCATTTTTAAAAAGTTTTATTTTAAATTTTAAACTGTAACCTGTAAATCTAATTTTATTAAATAATTAATTATTGGTGGTTTTTGACTTAAATGTTATTTTCATACTTTATTAAGTCAAAAATGGGTATACGATATTCAAACATGCTGTATATAAAGCAGGAGATATATTTTACTTTACTTAAAATAACAGTCAAAGTTTTAATCTTTTCACTCAATTCATTAATTTTTATCTGGTGCATTGTCTCAAAATCACAAAAAATGTTCATTTTTTAAAAATTAAAATAGTTAATTTTTTATATCGTTAATTTGTGATTGCGAACCTTTTGAATTGTTCTGCAAAAGAATTAGTATGAAAATGACGTCATGATTGTTTAAGTGTTCTTATTCTTATTTGCGAATTCTTAATTCGTTTTTAATGCTTTTTTATATTTTTTGTTTGTTTTTCGTTAATAAATAATTCGTAAAACATTTTGATCAAAAATTGTTTTTGTTAATTCTTATAAATTTTCTTAAAATTAAAATGTTAACTTTTTTTTTTTTTTTTTTTTTGTAATGCATACATGTACTTTTTTTTTTTATTTCAAATGTTTTATTAGAGTGGTTTACCATTAATAATTTTCACTCGAATTTCTTTTTTACGTTTTATTTCGTCATAATTAAATAAATATTATACGTATTGTTTCTGCTGTGAATCTTTCAATAAGATTTCGAAATGGATATAAGAAATTGTAACCGTGCTTCCCACCTACGTACTGAAATAGCAACCCCCTGTGGCTTTCAGGAGAAATGGTCAGTAGGACTAGAGACTCTCACCCGAGAGGAAGTAAATTTCATGCATCAAGCTCATACCTGAGTATAGGGTTTTCGGTTTAGAAGTGGAATCCTTCCACGAATCTATAATTACATGCCTTTATATGTGTTATATATTGTATGTGTATGTGGGTTTTTTTTTTTTTTGTTGTTGTTCTAATGCTGCTGGCAAACACTGAGACAATTGTCTTGGATGCCTTAAGACAAGCGCTGCACCGGCGTGACTCATAGCACTACCCAGGTGGTGCGACAGCTTGAAAGATGAAGCTACGGACTCGGAGTAACAATATCCCCGCAACGCTTTTTACGATCCTATTAGACCGGAACCTACGGTTTTTGTGGATTCCGAGCCACTACAAACATCCATGGCACCACCTGAGTCAGACCCGAAACCTGTGGTATAGAGCGCCAGAGCGCTAGACACTCGGCCATTCAGGCCCCATGTGGTGTTTGTGCTGTGGTGTAAATGAAGCTGCAAGTTTTGAAGCTGCAAGTTTTCACCTGTGTCCCAAGTCTCAACCCAATCATACCCAGTTACAATCCAGCTGCATAACTTGCATACTACAAAATGTTATTTTTTTAATTAAAAACATTCTATTACTATTTCAACAAAAGTTCATAAGAATTTAAATACTGATATTAAGAAATTCATCAAAAAATGGAAAAATAATGTAATTATACCAGTAAATTTTTTACAAAATTATGGTCTTGTGCTGTTGATTTTCTAAAGAATCGTCCTTTTTTACTTTTTGTATAAACATTTTTATGTTTATTCTGTTAATTTCTTTACAGTGTTCGATCCAGTGGACGGCGATGAGGAAGAATACAAAAAATATTTGAAGAATACAAAAATTTAGTAAGTAGTGTTTGTTTTTTAGTAAGTATCTACAGAAAAATTAAATATTTCGATTATATTGAAAATATTCATGTAACTATTCAATAATCAAATCACTGAATTTTTCTTGTCACTTGAATGAATTTTAAATAATTTTTCGCGGTAATTTTCCATTAAGTACTTTTTATGTTATCGTTTTATTATTTTTTTTTTATTGCAGTCAAAATTGTTTTTATGATTTACTATATATATTTTTAAAAATTATTTTAGACATAATGTTTTAAATTATTAAAAAAAAAATGGGTACTTACGTATTAATGATACCATGGCGACAGTTGCGGCACTGAAGAGCACATGCGCCAACCGGATTTGGCGGTTTTAAGTGTCGCCAAACTAACAGCCTAATATACATAAAAACTGAATAATAAAAACCGCCAAATCTGTAGCTGCGGTTGGCGCGTGCTCTTCATTGCCACAACTGTCGCCAAGGTATCGTTAATACGTAAGTACCAAAAATATTTTAAAATACCACAAAATTCTTATTCAAATTCTATTTCCTTTTACAAAATCATTTTGTTACTTCAAATGAATTTTTGCAATATTATTAAACGAGATTTTAACATTAGAAAAGGGTTTATGCTATACTTGTGGTTTTTCCAAATTCCTAACCTGAAGCCTCTAGAACAGCAGAGATGTAGCAGATTCAGCATTTGCCAGGAGGGCTGCTATCCAGCTGCTATCCCTTTTGCCACACGTGTGGAGCAACACTTACTTGGGGGCATCTGAGGGATTCATATCATCCTCATTTCTCTTTTAGACACACAAGTGCCCAAGTCAAGACACCAAGTCAGCCTATGCTCTACAGTCATACTAGACCACCTACGGTTTAAGATTGATTCCGAATCACTACAAACATCCATGCCATCGCTGCGCCTCGAACACGAAATCTGCGGCAGCGAGCGCTAGTTACTCGGCCATCAGGTTCATTGGCATAAAATGCATATTTTTTAATTAATTAAAGTTTTAAATTAATTAATTAAAATAAATTAATTTAAATAAATTTTTAAAAAATTATTAAAAAGTTATATAACTTTATTTACTTATTTATATTAAAGATGCATTCATATTAAAAAATTGATTGTGATAAAGTATCATAGAAAAATATGCATTTTTTCATCACTTATTTTCATTCTTTTGTTTCAATTTTTCACATCACGCCCCAGCGCGTAATGTATCATTTAGAAATAATTTTATCTCTAGTACCTATCCAATGTTGGAGCATAGTCAAAATATTCTGTCAGAAAATGCCTAAATGTTATTTCGTATGATACACGCAATTATGTTTTATGACTACTTGTCAGTCCTATTTGTTATAAATTCTGAAGGGAAAAACCATTTCCACGGCTGGGCAGCAACTATCAATACCTCCTCCCGTGAGAGGCAGCGAAAGAGTTAAGCGCATCCATTCCCAATGAGTTTTTGACTTGTTTTGCAATGTCATCCGTTCGGTTTTCAAATGCGCTTTTTTTTATATACACAACATTCAACATGTTGAATTCTCATTAAAAAAACCCACGTTGTTTCTACTTCAATGGAATGACATATAGTAAACATCAAAAGTCCAATTTTACTGGTGAATCCATTCTGATTGCTGCCTACGCGATCAGCACCTTTCTCTTTTATTATATTAGCCATAAATATCCATGAATGTAAATGTATGTCATAAGCACTTAGTAATATTTCTTTCTTTCTTTTACATCCATCTGACCTGCTGAGATGATTTATTACCCTTTTTTATCTTTTTGGGCCAACTTTCTGTTGATTTCTTTCGAATGCATTGATGTTTGAAGACGTTATAACGCTCTCCAATCCATACTTTGGAAGGAGTAAATTTTTATTTCTGTCTTAAAAAATTTAAAACAGAGCAATGGGTACTTACGTATTAACCGGTACCTTGGCGACAGTTGCGCCAATAAAGAGCACACGCGCCAACCGCAGCTACAGATTTGGCGGTTTTTAAGTAGCGCAAAATCTATTCTATTGATTTGGTAACCTTAGTAGCTGTTAGATTGGCGACACTTAAACCGCCAAGGTACCGTTAATACGTAAGTACCGAGCAATGTATTCTAAGCTAATTCAGCATTCTCTTTACACTCTTTGTAAACTCATTAATTTTGATTTAAATTCATTATTAAATTTTTGCCTTTGCTTTTTGCACTACGAAAGAAGTGGACTACGTTTTCTCGCTGCATTTGGCGAGCTTCCATTGAAAACGGCGCCAACAATAAAGGGGATTTAAAGGAGGTTACTCTCATTAATAGAGTTTTGCATACCGTACTTTAAAAATACGGTATTTTTTTTTTCTAGCGCGCATGCTCATAGGAAACATTATTACAGATACGCATGCGCAATTTTCTATGAGCATGCGCGCTAGGGAGTAAACAAATACCGTATTTTTAAAGTATGGTATGCAAAACTCTCTAATATGTCTTAATTTTTACGTAACCATTTTTTTATTATTATTATTTCAAAAAATTTATATAGGGTTGTGGGAGCCTAAGGGGTCATTTGGAAACAAATGAAGAAACCGGATTATTTTATAGCTATATTTAAAATAATTATTAATTTTGGCTGTGTCGCCATTTCCATTCTCTCGCTGCCTCACGCAGCTCCAATTACTAGCGCTCTGGCCACAAGTTTCGAGGTTCAAATCTTGGCGGTGGCATGGATGTTCGCGAGTGGTTTGGAATCCACGTTAAACTGTAGGTCCCGGTCTAATGAGCCCGAAGTGAGCAGAAAATGACAGCAGAGCGACAAACAAAAGCAGAGGTTACAACACACACCTCTAGCAGATTCAAACATTGGTCCTTCTGTAAACTCGCATTGCATATAGAATCGGCAACAAATCATTTAAAGAAAATATATACACTTGTGGGGACAACAGAAGTTTTTCCTGCCATGAAAATAATAAAAATATATTTCTGATCGCAGCGCCATCTACTGGATCCAATTGTAAATCGATCCAGGGATCCACTCAAACAAATCAAAATTTAAAGAAGAATACAATTATTCCTTGTTGGGCAAAGTTACATATCACTATATTCTCCGTGTTGAAATATAATAAATAAATTTCTTTTTTCCCTCAATCTGATTCTGACAATAGTACATTACAAATACTTTGTGAGTCTAGCTTTAGGCATTAAAGTACCTGATGTTTGGATTCTGACTGATAGTAAGAGCTCAATACAGTATTTGAAAGATTGGCCGATCATCACTCAAATTGGGGCAGGATATAGTTTCTAAACTAGCTGTTTTGGACCAGATCGGATCGGTGTCTTGCAGTGGATTCCCTCCCAGTATCTACGGAAATGAAATTGCTGATCTGCTCGCTAGGGAAGGTTTGGACTTCCCAAAGCTTCTTCTTCTAATCTGTTAGCTTCAGAGGTTCATTCTATGACTTTAGCCAGAGTGAATACCGCTTGGAGGTCGCCACCAATATGCATGGTACGCCGCTAAATATATGTCCTTGCAGTGCTCTTGTCGTAGACCTGCTCAAACGGCTTTAGCTATATGGCCACACTAAGAGTTTGACCTTCAATGGAACGATCCCTTTTCATTGTTCGGCCATCGCGTCTCCCTCTCATCTCATCGATTGTATTGGTGCCTCTGTGGGCAACTGTTGAATGAGGGAGGACAGTTTACGGACAATGCAGATCTACTGGACTTGGTTTAGGATTCTAAATCAGGATAAGCAACAACAACAACAACAAATACTTTGTTTCTTACACTTCATTTACATTAGACTTATTGTTATTCATAAGTTACCAATCTGTTGAAATTGCCGGTTACTAATAACCGATAATTGTAACAGATTGATTGATGATTGACGAACGAGTTTTCTAACTCGAGACTCGTCGTCCGCCAACTTTTCTCTGGAGCGTCGTGCACCCTTCACCTGGGGTCAAAGTTCAGAGGTCATTACTCCCACACATGGGGAAAACTCTTCGTGGACACAAACCGTTCAAGTAATGCCATCTACTAATTGGATTATCAAATCTTACATTTATATATACTTAATGTATACGATTTTTTTAAAAAAAATTAAGTATTTAATATTAATCTTTTCCGGGATTCTTTTCCCCCGTCATATTTTGCAGAAATACAAACAAAGCACTATGGAGAAAGTGGCTGATTTTATTGATATTATAAATGCATAATACTGCCTGAATGGCCGAGTGTCAAGTGGTCGGTACCATAGGTTTCGTGTTTCGGTGCCATGGATGTTTGAAGTGGTTCGGAATCTACTTAAACCTGTAGGTCATGATCTAACAAGATCTTAAAGCGTCATCTTGAGGTTTAGTCAGTCTTCATCCTTCGTGGTTACTCGCTAAAGTGAATCTACATGGTAGGGCGACGGAGCCCTTTAGACCTGGTGTAGGCTTTCCTGCACCAGAGGCAGTTAGTAACAACATAAACGCATAATTTTCGGCTCTTGATACAATGGAAATGAACTTACCTGTCATGAAGAATGACTTGGGTTCCAAATCTGATGTCCTTTGAAGTCACTGGTTTCAGGAACAAGAAAACACGATGGCGATTGTAACAAATACGCGTAAAGCGTCTCGCATCGATCATCCAGAATCCGTTTAGCGAGTTTTTCGCGAATTCCTGTCAATGTGTGGAAGTTACCCCTAAAAATCTTCTCGGAAGTCCCCACTGTGTACAAATGCATATATATGTGGAACACGAGATCTATCGATAGACAATCAAAAAAATTCACATTTTCACTTTTTTTTTTTGTCAGAAAAAATTTTTATTTAAAATGGCATTGCATTAAGATAATAAAAATACACAATGTTAAAAGCATTTTTTTTTTTTCATCATATAACATATTTATTTTATATTCATATTTTCCTTATTAAAGTATCTGGTTTATAAACTTTGGTTTGCCACTCTACGATCATTGAGAACACTTTGGGCTAATTAGACAGGGACCTACGTGGATTCCGAACCACTCATAAACATCCATGTCACCGTCAGGATTCGAACTTGAAAGTCTGTGGTTCCAAATGCCAGAGCGCTAGCCAATTGGCCATCAGGCCACAAGAAAGAAAGGGACAACTTTTATTGGAATTAAATATGCGTCAAGTCCACGCACATGTTATGAAACGATAACTAATTCAAAATCCTAACATCCCATCATGTACGGAAAATCTCTCATGGTCTGTTCAAGTCAGCAATGAATAAAACAGCGTTGCATGTTGTGTCTACAAGATACTGTGGCGAGAAAAGAGAAAACCGCTCCCAATTGTCACCTATTTCATGATACGCCATTGGAGTACAAAGTGCGAAATGAACACTCCCTGAGCGTGAAAATTGAATTTTCTGCAAACTTGGCATAAAAGAATATGTATGTAGAATTTCGAGGTTACCATATTGTTTTTTAGGGATGCACTTGTGTGTGTGTGTTCCAAATATTGCATGTACGCTTTTTAGATATGTCGCTGTTGGATATATTTTCTGAGAATGTGAATTCTATTTAAAAAAAAAAAAAAAAACAATAATTGTTAATCAGAAATTAGTCAAACGATTCATTTTTTAAGAAATACAGCTCAAGACTGTTTGTCTAACATTTTACAGAAGTAAGATTACACCAGAAAATTTATTTTGTTTTTATTCCTTATATTTTTATATATGAAAAAAGGAAGCAAAAATAAAGTGACAAGACAAAACGTGAGCGAAAACAAAGCTCAGAAACTGTCATGCTGGTTTATAAGATCTGTTCTTCCAAATGCAAGTGAACGCATTTGCACGTATACGCTTGCATATTTGGAATTAGAGATTCGCTTATTTGTTTGGAATTGTTAGTTTTACTTTACTTTACTACTTAAGATATTTACTTACTTTACTACTTAAAATATTAATTTACTTAAATTTATACTTACTTAAGATATTACTTAGATAATCGAAAAAATATGCAAATTCATTTAATTTTGAACACATGTATATTAATTTGAAAGACAAAATGTCCAATTTTAAACGTATATGTGAGAAAATATACGTTTAAAATTGGACATTTTGTACGAATATGTTAAAAATTAAGTACCGTATATGTTAATAATCGATTTTAAACGTATCTATGAAAAATATATCATAGCTTTTGTAACCCACTTATCTCGACCTTCCTTTCTGTTGCATTTTTTCTTACGTGTGTTGTTTGCGTGTGCGTGCAGGTGGACACGATGCTGAGCAGCCACATGGAGGACCTGGGCATCTCGCCCGAGGATTTCCAGAAGGCGTGCAGCGAGACCGAGAGGAACATCCACTCGCAGTTCAGAAAGGTAAACAAAGCGAAAAATCTTCATTTTTTATACAATGCATAAGGCGGATTGCCTGATTGTTTTTTCTGCGTTTAGAAAAGTAAAAGACAATTTTTTTCTCAAAACATTTTAGTTCAAACTCGAAATCATAAAATGAACGCAGAGCACAAATAGGAAAACAAAAAACTCGTAAGAAAACACTGTGGTGTAAATGCGCAAAGCTCACTGCATTGAAATGCAGCTCCAAAATTGCTCCAAATATCTTTCGAGATGTATCGTTATGATCGCCAAATTGGAGATATTTCAAATATTTGTTTCTCTATACAGAGTATATATGATTTACTTTTACAAAATAGGAGCGCTTTTACCTAATATGTAAACTCATTTAAAGAATTTCAGGTTAATAAAAAAAATTTTAATTTGATTTTATCATTTAAACCTTTTTTTTCCCCTCATGGATTGAAAGAAAAACCGTACTTTTTGCGTCTCTTCCTAAATACACAAATAGTTACTCTATTTAAAATTGACTGCTAAAGTCCCCGTTACCCATGCAGAGATGGTCGCACTGGCCTTTTGGATCAAAATCGACGGCTAGACGAAATGCGAGTGGTCGACAGAGAAAATAACCGTTAAACTAAGAGTTCATTTATGCATTAATTTTTTTTTTTTTTTACTTCTGAATATTGGAATATGCCTTGAATGACTTATAGTTTTCAATCATTAATTTTCATAAATTTGAACCTTTTTTTTTTTTTTTGACATCATAGAGTTTAGAAAAATTAACTTCTTGAAGTGAGACAGAAAAACTTATCAAAATTCTCTTGACACCTTTAAAGAACACAGGGTCGAAAGAAGACCTTTAGGGAGAGGCATGATCATTAGAAAAACATTGCAATCGCTGAATGGGTCATAACCGAAAATCTCAAATACAGTGTTCAATAAGCTGAATAATGCAAGATATATGCCAGTATTCGATATTCCTCAATTCTTGAAGCAATATTCTCTGTATTACGAAAATTCGAACACCCTCTACTACTAATAATAATAATATAATCGTCCATTAAAATGGCGATGCTAACCACATGAATCAACATTAACCCCATTAATCATCATTAATTCACATTTATCCACAATTTTCCATTAATCAAGTTATCTTCTACAGCATTCACTTGTTGTTTTAGTTTATGCACAATAGTACAACTCAGTTCAATTTACACAGTTCCATTTTCTCTCCGGTGCCCTTCTATTCCAGACACTGATCTCATTCCACAGCACTGTCATGTCTACAAAAGATAATGATAATTACAAACTCGTCTATAATTCAAAAGTTAACAATTACTTAGGCATGCTCAAGGGTGTGACATTGCCATGTTGTTGTTCTTTCGTCCATTGTAGTGCCTGTTCGAGCAGTTGTGGGCGGCCAACGACTACGAGATCTTCAAGCGCATGATGACCCAGAAGAACCTGGAGCTGCAGCTGCAGGCCCTGGACCTGCTCGCCCACCAGTACGGCATGCTGCCCCAGGCATTCCTGCCCGGCGACGACTACGAGCCCTCCGCCGAGGAGAAGAACATCATGGAGATTGTCGTCAAGTAAGAGTCAAGTCGCATTTAAGTAACCGCCTGTTAATATCCAGAATAACCACCATGTATAACAGGGTCAGCGGCCAGTTAGGTTGCCAGAGATACTGGAAAACGTTCACAAAGATATTGAATCATGTTGATGGCAATTCAGTCTATGGCAGTTTGGAGGCTGCGAAATGTAATGGTGCGAATAAATGTTCCATAGATGTTTGATTGGGTTTACATCCAGGGTATATGAGACTCGGTACCACAGGTTTAGGATTCGTATCCTGGCGGTGCCGTGGATGTTTGTAGTGGTTCGGAATCCACTTTAAGCCGTAGGTCCCGATCTCCTATGATCGTAGAGAGTCATAGAGTAGAGCGCCCAATCAGATTTCTGCTCATCCACATCATTCCCAAATTATGACGGCAAACAACTAAACTTTTTGGTCGCTTATTTTTTTTTCACACAAAAAGTCGCTAAACGACGACAATGCTTCAAAGAATGTTTTCGGGAAACTACCAGATCAACTTCCGTGGTTGACCACTAATAGCAGTAGCGTCTATATGATATTTCAATATTAAAAAAATTGGCATTGTTGCGTGTGCGACTCCGCCGTCTGTAAGTGTCGCTCTGTGGAGTGTAAGTGTCGCTCTGTGTTCACCATATGGATATAAAACTGCGTGGCGTTACAATTATTTGTGGGCTTTTGAAAAGCACACCGATTACAAAAAGATTTAAAAATATTCATTTAAACTACAGGGTTACCAAAAAGTGTTAACGCACTAATGAATGTGTACAAGAGAATGACTCGCACTTTGAACATTAAATTATATATTCATCTCTGATTAGAAATACGAGTTTTCATTCATTAAACAGCTATTAATAAATTATCGGTTCATTTTGTTGAATGAGTATTTTTTTTTGTCCTTAAAATTTTAAATCCATAATTGAAGACGAAAATTTTTTTTGTTCTAATGCAGCTGGCAAACACTTAGACAGTTGTCTTCGATGCCCCTAAGGCAATCGCTGCACCGACGTTACTCACTGAGCACTACCCAGAAGGTGCGTGTAGCTTGAAGATAGTCTACGGACGCGAGTAACACTACCCCCCGCAATGTTCTACGATCCTGTTAGACCTAGACCTACGGTTTAAAGTGGATTCCGAACCACTCCAAACATCGATGGCCACGCCAGAACTCGAACCCTGTGGTACCGAGCGCCAGAGCGCCATTCGGACATTCAGGCCTCTTATACACAAAATAGTTGTTGTTAAATAAAAAAATAGTTAATAGTTTCATATCCTCACTTGGTAGACATTTAGACAACGCCCACAAACCAGTATGGTCTCTGGGCTGAAGGAAAGAGGGAACTTCTGTAGGGATGGAACACCGGTAAGTAGAAGTCTGAATTGGCTCCATGAATCTGATTTTTTTACGGGGTGGGTTGTCAGCCCTACACTTAACAAGTTATATTAGACCGGGATCTACGGCTTAAAGTGGATTCCGAACCGCTACAAACATTCATGGTATGTCAGGATTCGAACCTGAAATATGTGGCACCAAGTGCCACAGCTCTAGTCACACGGCCGTTCAGGTCCACAAAAAAGTATAATACTTAGGTCATTGGGATGCAAATAGGACAGGGAGGTTACTATAAGTCCATCCATACCATAAGTACATTCTTTTACATAAAGAAAAAGCTACTTTGGAACTTTTAGCGACAACATTTTAAGAAAAAAAAAATATTTTAAATATTTTTTGATAAAAAAAATGTTTTTAAAATTAAAACAGCACACTGTGTTACATCATGACGCGGTCTTAGCCCATAGTAACACCATACAGTTCAAACACATCAAAAGCTGCAGTCATCAAGCAAAACACATTTGCCGAATTGTCATTCTGCTTTGACATTTTCAAATGAAAGTACAGTTACGGTTACAAATCAAATGGAGATTTTGTCTCCATTTATGAAAAGGAGCTGGAACAGTTTCCATGGCAACGGCCGGAAACACAAGAGCCTACCGATTTTTGCTCGGGTGGTTAAAAAACAGACATTCGTAGAAAAATGTATCGGAAAATGTTCGCATTTTCAATATGTCTGATGAAAAGTAAGACTCTACAAGACTTTTATTTTATGATTCGTTAAAAATTCTTAAGTCACGAGCGGAAAATGCAAATTTTTAAAAACAAAATAATTATGTAAATTATATAATTAATATTATATAGTTATATAATTAATATACAGGGTGATTATAATTAAAGTCCCGCTTTCAAAATGCTGTAAAAGAAACGCTCGTCACAATGCATTCACATTTGAACTGAAGATACTTGAAGAAGGAGAAAACGGTACGGCATTTCAAAAAAAGGTTCCAAAATGTATTAATAAACGGCGCTGTAAGCAGGGCCGGATTTTCCTAGAGGCTAACTAGGCTTCAGCCTAGGGGCCCTTATTATCCGTTCCACATTTTTTATAAAGATTTAGCCTTTATTTATCATCTGCGCCACATTTTTTTAAAGATTAATACCCATCACAACATGTTACATTTAACATATTGATATACATCACAGTAATGATGTATTTTATTATCTCTCATGTAATTTACAAACTTAAAAATGGGAGGTGAAAGGGCCTCATAAGTGGAATGGCCTAGGGCCTCTTTTCATCTAAATCCGGCGCTGGCTGTAAGTAGCATAGAGAAAGTGACTTCGGCTGTCAGTGATAGTTTGAATCGAAATGACAACGTCTTTTTGGGAGTTGCACATTGAACCAACTGTAGTGTTGTTCAATGTGCTGGATTGTTTCGATTTTTTGACGGAAAAAAATGACTCAAAGTCATTCAACAGTTGTGAAACTGTTATTGGAAAGCCCATCCACCACGAAAGGTCATAAAAATTGGATGGGGAAAAATCGATGTAACTTTTTTTGATGCCGTACCGTTTCCCCGTCTTCAAATATCTTCAGTTCAAATTTGAACTCATTGTGACGAGTGGTTCTTTTTTGACAGCATTTTGAAAGTGGGACTTAATTATAATCACAGCGTATACTAATTATATAATTTAAAATTATTTTTATGTTATTAATTTAACAAATTATGTAAAAAAAACCAAATAGAAGTACAATGACTTTATTGACTTTCAATGTAGTAAACAGGACAAAATCATGATCCAGTGGTAAATAATATACAATTAGAGCTTCGTGGTAGCAGCTACTACTACAACACCACGCCATATCACTGTGCCTACTGAGTTGCCCCTATACAGTTTGTACTACTGAGTTTACCCCTATACAGAATGATGTGGGTGAAATAGAATAGACGCATGATGGGAGAGAGAATCATATTAGATGGGGAGATACGGCTTAAAGTTGATTCCGAAAAAGTCACAAACATCCATGCCACCACCAGGATTAGAACCTGAATCTTGTGGCACCATTATTATTAGTACTACTCCATACTACACCACATCACTGTGCCTAGTGCTGAGTTGCCCCTATACAGTTTGGGAATGATGTAATTGAATCTTTAATAGACGCATGATAGGGGAGATAACGCTCTACGATCATATTAGACTGGGAACTACGGTTTATAGTGGATTCCGAACGACTACAAATATCCATGATACCGCCGGTACTCGAACCCCAAGCCTGTGGTACTGAGCGCCAGAGGTTATAGACACTCGGCTATCAAGGCTCCGCACATGCAGAATAGATAAGGTTCGATACCGTTGGAGGCGTGCATTGCAGTCCCTGTTTTCAGAATTTTTTTCCCTCGATTGAATACCACAGGCTCCAGGTTTAAATCCTGTCGGTGGGGTGGATGTTTGTGAGTGGTTCGGAATCCACTTTAAACTGTGGGTCCCGGTCTGTTTAGCCCTCGTGTGCACAAGATGACCGTAGAATGACAAACCAAACTTCGATTGAATGGCGGCCTGATAGAAAATTAACTAGCGCAGTGATCTTTGGTACTACAGGCTTCAAAATCGAATCCTGTCGGTGGCATGGATGTTTGCAGTGGTTCGGAATCCACCTTAAACCGAAGGTCCTGGTCTAATAGGATTGTAGAGCATTGTCTCCCTCATCATGCATTTATTCAATTTCACCCACATCATTCCCAAACTGTATTTGGTCAACTCAGCTCTAAGCACTGTGGTGTGGTGTAGTGGTAGTATCACAGGCTTTTGGCTCGTATCCTGGATATGGATGTGTTTGTGAGTGGTTCGGAATCCACGTTCAACTGTAGGTCCAGGTCTAATTAGCCCCAAGTATGCACCAAATGACCGTAGAGCGACAAACCAAACCTCGGCTGAATGACGATTGTGACGAGATGAATAAAAAGTTTCACATCGTATTTGAGGCTGCTTGCTGGGAGTTTTCCGAGTTTCCTCCCTTCATTCTACTCGACATTAAGCTAGATGGCGATTTGTTTAAACAAACAACAAAAACAGAGCGTCAAAAAAAAAAAAAAAAAAACCCCAGGAACAGATAAAAAAAAATGTACATACAAATAAAAAATACAAAGAAAGAGTAAGAAACAAATTATCTCAAAAATCTCCAAGAAAACATTTATAATAATATCCTTAAGATAACTTTGTCAAGAAATACGTACCCTTAGGAATTACTAGCCGAGATGACCACAGCTAAATGATTGAATCTAAGCTAATACAAATCCAAAAATTAAAAAGGCGAAATAAAAAGTGGTAATACGCCAATCTCTCTTTAGTGGTTGTTTTCACATTTTTTCGTAGTCTGTCTAGAGCCGGTGATTTTTTGTGTTATAGTTACCGTCCTAACACTGTTTATGTTTTTTCACTATTGGGAATTGCACTCTATTAAAAAAATATATATAGGTGATGCCATTTGAAATTTTCGAAATCTTGTCACTGTTCGAGTTTAATTGTTTTGTCCATGTGATTCTTGAGTGCATACCTGAAAATACGTTAAATCCAAATTTTAATAAATTTCTGTAAATGGTATGATAGCTAGGAACTCATATACAGAGAATTTTTTTTTTACAATCGCTCTGTATATGCAGGGTGGTTATAATTAAAATTCCACTTTCAAAATGCTGTCAAAAAAGAAACACTCGTCACAATGAGTTCCATTTGAACTGAAGATACTCAAGGAATTGGGAAACGATATGGCATCAAAAAGAATGTCCACAAATTTTTCCCATCCAATTTGGTATGACCTTACCTTGGTGGATGAGCTTTCCACTCACACTGTCACAACTGCTGAATAACTTGGAAGTCATCTTTTCCGTCAAAAAACCAAAACAATCGAGCACATTGAACATTGCCGTTGGTTGAATGTGCAACTCATGCCAAATACGTTGTCATTTCGATTCAAACTATCACTGGCAGCCGAATTCACTTTCTTTAGGCCGTTTACAGCGCCATCTGTTAATACACTTTGGAACTTTTTTTGATGACTTACAGTTTCCCCTTCTTCAAGTATCTTCAGTTCAAATGTGAACTCATTGTGCCGAGTGTTTCTTTTTTTTTTACAGTATTTTGAAAGTGGGACTTTAATTATAATCACCCTGTAAATATACACATTCAAAAACGAACCCAACAGTAAAGCTTATCAACCCACTGATTTCTCACACCCTGCGTCGTCATAAACATGAAATCAAAAATTTGTCGGGTTTCGAACCAAAAACCCAGATTGTCGTCTTCAATGCCGTAAAATTCGTCAAATATAACTGTGACTGTAATTAGTGGGGTCTTCTCCTGGAACCCAACGGTAAATCTTACTAACCCACTGATTTCTCAGACACCCTGCGTCGTCATAAACACCTATGAAATCTCTCAGTAGTGATTATAATTTGTCTGGGTTTCGAAACCAAAAAAACAGAAATTGAGGCCCTTTGATTTGAAAGTCAACATGCTATCTTTTGATTCGATGCCGAGAAACAGACACAAGGTCTCGTACCATTTTGTAAATAAAAACATTCAAAAAGTTCAAAGAAATATAACTGTGACTGTAATTTGGTTTGGCTTGGGTCGGAAGTCATCTTGTACACACTTTAGGCTCATGGGGACCGAGTGTCATCCAGCCAGCGAACCCGAAGCCTGGCAAAGTCTCAGAGTGCCAATTGGCCATCAAGTCGTTTCGGGTTCGAGTATTGGGATTATCGTTGCGATATATTGTTATGTATTATTATTATTACATGGATGTATTGGGATATGTATATGGTTCGAAAATCGTTAATCCACTTCCTCCTACGCACTGCAAGCACCCTCTGTGGGAGAAATGTCAGTAGGCCCTAGACTTTCACCCGGAAGAAGTAAAAAACGACTTGCAATATAGGAAATATATTTAGCGCATCTGCGGAGCAGGTATCTTTCACCCGTACCCCCCTGCACGTACCTGAGTATCGGGTTTTCGGCTTAGAAGTTGAATCCTTCCACACATCTCTAATTATATGTCTTTGAATATTGTATGTCGCAGGGCGTGAATGGCGTTAAGTTACATGCGCCATACATGAGTTACATGCGCTGTTGCGCGATCTATAATATTCATCATCATAACTGGCTCGACTGCCCGTTGTGGGCCTTAGTCTTCTTCAAAAGATCCAGCCAGGCTGTTCTCCTCTTGGCCGTGGACCTTCAGTTTTTGTTCTTAATAACATTCAAACCAGAGTCTTAAACAGTCGACCCATCACTTTTTCGGTCTTCCCCTCGGTCGCTGTCCAAAAGGGATTGCATTGAAAACCTTCAAAGCAGCTCTATCACTTTCCTTTCTCATGAGATGATCTCATTTTGTTCAGTTTAACACATTTCAGAATGTCAATATCTTTGAAAAGTTTGTTGAGTTGTATCTTCTTTGCCCATTTCCATTGTCATGGATACCACCAAGACTAGTTCGTTGCACTTTCCTTTCAGAGATCGCCAACATTTTCTCTTCTCTTGCTGTCAACGACCCTGTTTCAGATGCATATCTTAATACTGCATTATACCATCCATGCATACCAAATTATTCAGTGCTGATGCTGGCATGCACACCCTGAACAAGAACAGCCCACCATCATGCTATACTCTTCTAACTATATTCCTGTCATTAATATTGTGATTTTTTTCTTCACCATAAAATTATATGCCCATTGGAATCAAAACTATTAAATTTTGCTTTCAACCGCAAGCAAAACCTGATTCCAATACATTACGGGTTTACTCATTATACGCGTAGTCCAAAGTCTAGTTTAGTTTATTCTACGGTCATTTTTTTCTTTGGACTCATTTGACCGGGACCTACAGCTTAATGTGGATTCCGAACTCATAAATGTCCGTGCCACGGAACAGATGTCCATGCCATCAGAACAGAAGCTGCACCCCTCTTCCCTCCTTCCATGAGGGACACGATAACAACAACAACAATAACATGAGAGTCTTGTACAGTAAAATTTGAGTTCTTCTTTTAATCAGGTAGCATCTTAATCGGCTTGATCTATTATATTGCTATGATCTACTATATTGCTACTCTATAATTGTGCCGTATGTTTTCCTTGATGATGAGTGCTGTTTTCAGAGATGGATGAAGTGAATGTTTGTTGTGGTTGCAGGAAGTACCTGGAGGAGGCGGAGGCGGAGGAGCCGAGTGTGGCGGAGGAACAGAGCGAGCAGAAGGAGATCATCCAGGCCACCAAGGCCCAGCTGGAGGAGGAGAGACAGAGGGAGATCAAGCGCATGGAGAAGGTGAGGCTCTCATCCACATCATTCTCAAACCGTATAAAGACATTTCAGCTCTAAGCACAGTGATGTAATGTGGCGCGGTGGTGGTGGTGGTGGTAGTAGTAAACCACTACAAGCATCTATGTCAGGATTCGATGGAATGACAGCTGACTTAGTAGACTAGCGTTCTGGCACTCGGTGCTTTGGGTTCGAGTCCCGGCGGTACCATGGATGTCTGTAGTGGTTCGGAATTCCATTTTAAACCGTAGATACTGGTTTAATAGGACTATTAGGATTAGGATTGACAACGCTACCCCTTATAAACAAACCATATCCTGTCTTGAATCTCCGGTCTTGGCCCACCATGAGGCTGTTGTTAAAAAAAAAAAATATGCCAAATGCCTCTGAAAATATGCCAAATCAGTTACACTTCATTAAAAGCAAGTAATATAAAAAATATTAAGTCAATTCCTACTTAGGTCGACAAAGAAAATTTTTATTTCAGTTACTTTTTATTAAATAATTACACTTAATATAAATATGTATATACATATGACAGAATCACACTATTAAGTGCCAAAATAGAAAGTGAATTTCCATTTTCCTTTCTATGTATGGTGTTGGACTACTATTTTTGTTTGCTACTATTTATTCATTAAATTTAATGAATGAATTAATATTTGAAAAAAACTGTATTAACACCAAGTATCTCATCCACCACAAATTCAAAAGAAATGTATTTGAACTGGAGTGGATGAATAAAAAGTGTTTTATGAACGATTGAAAATGTCAACAAGATATAGATAGGGAGAGTGTGAGCTAATGGAAGGAATTGAAAAAACGCTTCTTTTTTTTCCTCACAAGGAGAATAAACGGGATTTTAATATCAGTTTTTACAAAAGCTTAGCATAAAGGAAAGATGCCTCTATTTAGACCAATGCTGGAAAAGGAGACCTGGAATTAAAGTTAAAAACGCATAAAGGCTAAATAGATAATGTATCGTGATAAGATCGGTGCTTAAAAATTTCATTTCTCTAGCCGCATAAAGTATGGCAGGTTTTTTATACCCGCGTTAAAGATTGACTACGTTATTTCGAATGTAGAACAATAAACGGTAAGTAATGGAATCAATTTTTAGCAGATAAACTCTGTCAGGTTATTTAATTTTAAAAAAGTGTAGGTAAGAAAAAACATTTAAATCCGTCTAAATTTTTGATATTGTAACTCTGCTTTCAGCTATCGTAATGTAGTGCCTATGATCCTCAGCGACGTATAATTCGGGGGTGTCATTTTTGTCTAGGAAAAAAATGCTAGATCTCGTGAAATCCTCAGCTGCGTATACTCCACGGACATAATTTTTTATCCAAAAATAGACCTCGCATAACTCGCAACGGCATATAATCCATGATAGTAATTTCTGATCTGAAAAATTATATATCGCATAATGCACTGCAGCGTATAAACCATGGACGATTCATAACTATTCTAAGAAGTACCAAATCGAATTCTCTTAACAAATCAATCCTATGAAAATCAAGTTCTGTTTTCTGCATAAATAGGATTTCTTGCTATGTTGTTGTTTCTTTTCAGGCCATGGAAAGTTCCCTCAACTCCTCGCCTATTACCGAAGCCACGGTGCCTCTGGAGATCACCAAGATGACTGAAGTAAGGAGAAATTCAATTTTAGTACCTTACTCAATTAACAGTAAGGGGTCTGACGGCAGAATGACTAGCGCACTGGTACTCGGTGCCGCAAGGTTCGAGCCCCGGTGGTGCCATGGATGCTTTTAGTGGTTCGGAATCCGCTTTAAACCGTAGGTTCCGGTCTAATAGTACTGTAGAGCGTTTGGCTGGGGCTGACAAACCTACCCCATAAAGAGGAAGCATCTACTGTCTCTAAACCTGCGAATAGGCAGAAGATCTTAGCCCACCATGGGGTTGTTGTGCCGCTGATGATGAATTAATAATAAAACTGACTTTTTCAATTGTAAAAAAAAAAAAAAAAAAAAAAAATTGTACTTACAATGGTACAAAAAAAACATGATCCCCGTAAAAAAAATAATGGAATCTCCTCACACATTTCAATGAATCTCTCCTATAAGTGGTTTTATTATTATTATTATTATTTCAAAGAACTCAAATCTAAATAAATCTGAATTTGGTGCTTGACCCACCCCAATTCAAGATGCATTGAAATTCAACAAAATGTAAATACCAATGGCAACATTTCATACTGGGCCTGAATGGCGAGCGTTAGTATAGCGAGTATAGTGGCGAGTGACTGGCGTCAGTGCCACAGATTTCGGGTTCGAGTCCCGGCGGTGCCTTGAATGTCTATAGTGGTTCAGAATCCATTTTAAGCTGTAGTCCCAATATGACTGTTGAGCATAGGGCAGACAACCTACCCAGTAAAAGTTAGCGTCACGGAACCCTGTCAGAGTTCTACCTACGGGTGCTCCATCACAACAAAAGACGCCCCCTTCCCCTTCAGCTATTAGACCACACGAGTTTGTGATCTTGGACTAAATGTCTACCAAGTGGGATAAGAAAGAACACATTTCACACCAAACCACAAATCGGTACGAAAACAATATGTGACTCACTATCTTTTATATATATATATTTTTTTTTTTTTTCTGTATACCTACGAAATATCATTTTTGATAGTGCATCTCCAGTATCCAATTTTGTCAAAACCAAAGCGTATCTTGAGAACATTTTCGTATGGAACAATTATATTGCAACGCCCCTTCCCACTAGTACTATATACATCTGAAATTTTTACTCTTGTCCAACATCTAGTCCAGGGGTGGCCAACCCGCGACCCGCATTGAATGTTTTTCCGGTCTTCTGAGCGTATTCTTTTATTGTATTGCCAAAGTAGTGAAAACCCAATGTATTAAAAAATGCATTATGCGTGCATCCGTATATTCAAAAATGAACTGTCGAAAAGGATGAGAAAAAAATTAACTTTGATTTTAAAATAATATTCTTGCGAATATGTGACAGATATTGCCTTTTTATGGATGAGTTCGCAGAATAATTAAATTAGATTCTGCGAACTGTTGATGCGCGCGCCTCTTGGAACATCTAATATAACAGGTTCTATGTTTCACTTTAAGTTATCTCAGTGGCCATCCTTAGATACGCACAGTCGATTGTAGATAGCAAAACAAACCAGACTCTTTGTTGAAGTTGTCACCGCTTTTGGTTCAACTGACACCTGTGAAATTTTTTTTTTTTGGAAATGAACTTGACCCAACACAAAACACGCTCGAACATAACGGACACTCACCTGCAACACCCATTACGATGTGCCAATACCCAAATGGACATCGATTTGCAAAAGCTAAGTGAAAGAGTGGAGAAACACATATTGCACGAGTAAAATAAATATTTTTTAATGGCTTCATTTTTTTTTCATTATATTCATATATTTTTTATATTTCATTTTTAGTGTTCTATATTTCTTCACAATGTGCGTTTAGTACCATCATTATTATTATATTATCTATTTTCCCATGTAAGAATAATAGTAATAGAGTTAAAACAATAACTCATCATGTTTCAATTTTTTACTCCCAAAAATGTCTATAGTGGGTCTAAATCTAATCTAATCAATAATATAATTTTGTATGCGGCCCGCGGAGTTAGGATGCATTTCCGAAGTGGCTCACAAGATCGTTTGTGTTGATCACCCCTGATCTAGTCAATCCTTGGCAACTGAATATTGATGTTTTTTCAGAATACTTTTGAATGAAGCAAGTGGTGAAAAATATTAATATTACTTTAAAAAGTCTATAAATGTCGTACAAATCTGCAAGAAGTGGAAAATACCTAGTAAACCTGCAATTCTTAGCCTTTCAGAGTAAATTCATTAAACAATTTGAATTCATTTATAATGAACAACTTGCGTCTTTGGGTTTTAATTTGGCGCCAATTTAACCGAAAAACCGTGCCAAACTAGAACTTTTTTTTTTTTCTGCGCAGGTGTCGCCCGAGGAGATCCGTCGTCGCCAAGAGTACCTTCGCCAGCAGCGGGAGAAACTGCTGGCCCTGAAGAAGCAGGAGCGCGAGAAGCTGTTGCAGAAGTACGAGGAGAGCTCCTCGAGCCGCCCCAAGTCCGCCAGGGCGGCGCAGAGGGCAGTGCAGGAGGAGAGGGCCAACCCCGATCCCAACGTGCAGGCCTTCAGGAACTCGCTGGCCGCCAGGCTCAAGGCGGAAGTCATAGGTCAGTCCTCGTAGGTGCTTATACTCTTTCGTAGCCAACTTGGCGCTTTTGGCATTGCCGAAAGGAGAAAAAATTATACAAATGGTCAAGTCCAACAGAGTACCCTTAAGTCTGAATCAAGTTAGCCTAATTAAGTCTAATCTAGTTAAGTCATTAAGTTATGTCTTATCTAATCTAGTTAAGTCTTAATCTTAGTTAAGCCTTTATCTAGTTAGTCTTAATCAATTATGTCTTAATCTAATTAGTCTAGTTAAGTCTTTATCAAGTTATGTCTTAATCTAATTAGTCTAAAGTCTAATCTAGTTAAGTCTTAATCTAATTAGTCTAGTTAAGTCTTAATCTAGGTCTAGTTAAGTCTTTATCAAGTCTGAATCTACTTAATTTGTATCTCCTGCCCAACTTGGTTACATTTGTTCTGTCCTAGGTTTTATAATATGGGAAATGTTTAGTATGAATCATCAAATATAATTCTTAGATATAACTAGTTCAAATGATGTTGTATGAAAAGGCAACCTCAAAGCTTTAGCATTTATTGCTCCTGTTATATAAACAGTTAATATATATCATCAGCATCACTTTAATTTGAGTTTATGGTACGAATCCTTTGTCGCCAGGATCTACCACTTCTTTTCGTGTAAATTGTCATGCGGTATTCTGAAACCCATTCACACAAGCGTATACAATTATGTATTGGAAGACCGAGTATACGCACGTATACACTTATGTATATGATGGCCACTTATGTATAAGTGGCTAACGCTCTGGCACTCGGTACTACAGGCTTCGAATCCTGGCTGTGCCATAGATAATTGCAATGATTCAGAATCCACTTTAAAAGGTAGGTTCCGGTCTAATAAAATTGTAGAGCGTTGTGGGGGATAGTGGGACTCGCATCCGTAGCCTATCTTCAAGCTACGCGTGCCCCCTGGGTAGTGATAAATGAGTCACAGAGGTGCAGCCCTTGCTTAAGGCAAAAAGATTTACTGTCTCTGCATTGCCACTTGCATTAGAACAACAACATATTATTTTTTTAAAAAACTCATCGTCAAATACCAAGCCAACTATCACCAGTCAAATTTATCTTTGTTTGTTGCCTAATTGATGTTGTTTTTTTAGATTTACTGAGTACACATTTTCGCAACACAAAAAAAAAACATTTTTTTGCGATAAATTAAAGCAAACAATAAATAATATATTTTAAAACTAAAAATAAACTGTCATTTACACATTTATAAATAATCTCTCAAATATTTTCTTTCTTTTACAGATATGAAATAACATAAAGAATGGAAAATCCAACTTCAAGCCAACTGCCGAACAAATACGATGACTTGTTTGAACCCTTACTAGATCACTGCTGCTGCTTTCAGCTGACAATGACATAATGCTTTGTTGTACTTATAATATGTAAACATATATAATTGTATAACTTTGTTTGACAAAAAAACTGAAAATTCAAAATATATCTGTCCTATGCATTTCAATTATTATACGTATATTTTTGCAAAACTGTTTGTTGTTGATCCTTACAGTATTCAACACTCGCTGTTCTGAAAAATTTGCTTCCTCCTAACTCCATGAAGTGGGAGCATGTGTTTCAATCAATAAATGCATGTGATATATCGTTTATTTATTTGTTACTTCTTTAAGTGAATGCATCTCAGTATTGTAGAAAAATAAAACGTGTATAAAAATAACTGGCAAATGTTTGTTTGTTCTGAATTTCCACAGAAAATCTGAAATCTAATATACAGGGTGATTGTAATTTAAGTCCCACTTTCAAAATGCTGTAAAAAATAAAGAAACACTCGCCACAATGAGTTCACATTTGAACTGCAGGCACTTGAAGAAGGGGGAAACGGCATGACATGAAAAAAAAAAAGAAAGTTCGGCCGATTTTTCCCATCCCATTTGGTATGGCCTTGCTTTCCTTGGTGGATGGCTTTCCACTCACAGTGTCACAACTGTTGAATGACGTTGAAGTCATGTTTTCCGTCAAAAAAAAACGAAACCATCAAGCACATTGAACACTACGGTTGGTTTGATGTGCAACTGATGCCAAATACGTTGCCATTTCGATTCAAACTATCACTGGCGGTCGAATTCACTTTCTTTTTATACCGCTTACAGCGTCATCTGTTAATACATTTTGGAACTTTTTTTGATGCCGTACCGTCTTTTCTTCGAGTATCTTCAGTTCAAATGCGAACTCATTGTGACGAGTGGTTCTTTTTCACGGTATTTTGAAAGTTGAACTTTAATTACAATCACCTGTATATATAATTTTTCGCTCTAAAATATAACGTCTTGAATGAATCTTGGAAGTTTTTCATCTTTCTGACTTATCGCCCACATTCCTTTTTCTGAGCGGATCCCAAAAGGAAGCTGAACGATGAAAACAGTAGCCGAGTGCAGGATGCCGATAGCTTCAGAGCAACCCTCCCCCCGAAACATCTGTTGGAATTTTTATGCTTTAGTTCGCGTCACGTGGTAGTTTTATAAAAATCGTTTGGAACTGATTCAGAAATTGCGCTGTTGCCGTGGAGACGGGCTGTTTTATTCTAAAAAGAACATTCGTCTTCCAGTTTAGCTTTTGCCTTTGATATGTTACCATCAACCCTGTATATCTTTGAAAATAGTGTTTGTAAATGGTCTCGGATGGCCGAGTGGCTAGCGCTGTGGCGCTCGGTACCACAGTTTTCGGGTTCGAGTCCCGGCGGTGCCACGGATGTTTGTAGGGGTTCGGAATCCACTTTTAAACTGTAGGTCCCGGTGTAGCATGATCGTAGAGCGTTGCGGAGGCATTGTTACTCCGCGTCCGTAGCTTATCTTCAAGCTACACGCGCCCCCTGGGTAATGCAAAGTGAGTAACGACTGTGCAGCGCTTGCCTTAAGGCATCCAAGACCAAGCTGCCTGGTGTTTCCCAGCTGCATTAGAAAGAAGAAAAAAAAAGTGTTTGTAAATAAATGAAGAATCCATAAATGTTTGAATGGATGGATCCATACTTCTCGGACCACCAGAAAGCTGTAGATAACGAGAAAGATAGAACCACCGAACGAAAGAGACAAGATAGTCGTAGTGATAAAAACATCTGAGCAGGAAACCCATATCCGAAGCTTCCACCGTTAGCACATCACAAGCTTCTTCGCCAAACACAGGCAGCATCCTCATTACTAACATTCATAACTCTATCGATATGATTATTACTGTACTACATCACTTTGTCTAGAGCTGAGTTGCACCTATACGGTTTGGGAATGATGCGGGTGAGAGAAGTCTGAATGGTCTCCGTGATCTCTACGGTTATAGGAGACCGGGACCTACGGCTTAAAGTGGATTCGAACCACTCCCAAATATGCATGTCACCGCCGGGACTCGAACCCGAAATCTGTGCCACCGAGAGCTAAAACGTTAGACACTCGTCCATTCAGGCCACTTTCGATATGGCTGACGACTCAGCTGAGCAGTTGGCCAAACGTCCTAGGATACCGCCATTTTCATAGGGCTAAAAGGCTGCAGACATGATAGGCCTGTGGTTTACCGCCTTGCTTAAAAGAGTTGCGCACAGTATGCTAGCAATGCAATATCGAGACAATTTCCTCAAGCTTAGGAACAAACCATGTCAAACTGAGAAACACTCTAGCTCTCTAAAAATAGCAATAGCAACCTGAATTCTCTTCCATTTGGCTTCTGAGTCGAGAGTGGTGTCCGCCAAAAACTCGAGGAGATCAAAGAGTTTATTTCTGATCACGATCTTGATATTTTTAGGATCCAAGAGATTTTTCTCAAACCAGAGCACGCGCCGGGTGTTCCTAACTACACACTTCACAAAACCAGCAACAGAGGGAACTTAATCTGTTTTCTGTTGTTAGATTTTCAACAACAGAAAACAGGTTTAAATCCTTGACACAAAGAACTTCTTGATGGATAATACAATGATACTTAAAAACTTCTCTTCCCAAATAATTTTCAAGCAATGCAAAAAGACCTTTCATCCTGCCAACCATGCAAGGCGCTCCATCTGTGCAAAAACTACCTAATTTTGTCCATTCTACTTCGGTAACTTCAATTACATTTTAAGTTCTTTAAAAATATCCTCATCTATAGTAGAAACCAGTTGGCGCAAATCAAGAAGTTCTTTCACTGTATCAACATTATTGTTCGTGTAACCAGGGGTCTCCAAACTACGGCCCGCCAGTGTTATCCATCCGGCCCGCGACAGCGAATGGCTTATTGTTGCTGTAATAAGTTGGATAAAAAAAAACACAGAAGGACAATAACTCGGTTTTATTGACTTGCTAGGTAAAGCTTAAGGACAAGCATAATACGCAGAAAATTTAACTTAATCATAACAACTAACAGGTAATTGAAATGGATCCCACTAGCATTATAAACTAGTGAACATCCCGCGGTTACCCTCGGTAGTTATGTTGGGGTAAAGAGTATCGCATATGCATGTATATCGATGTTTGGAATGTATATATTCTGAATCAGACATATGATTTTTTTCCTGAAAATCCCTCAGGAACGGAAAAGCTAAATGAACGCGAATGAAACCGCGGGGTATCCACTTGTAAAAAAATACTAATGAGATTTGTGTAATTGTGATTTTTCACTGACAATAGTTGGAAGTTAGCAAGCGTATGCTCGCTCAGAGCGTACTCGGCGACTGGTCTAGAAATGATAGATAATGGCAGAAAAATGAAAACGGTTTTGGCCCTTGGTACTTACTGAGTAAACTGGACAGCCCTAAGGCTGAAAAGTTTGGAGATCCCTGGTGTAACGCAGAAATATGCTTGACTGCTCGTTGTCTGTGATGTCACAACTTTCATCCAAAGTTAATGAAACGTATTTATAGTCCAAACAACGGCGTAACAATAGGGTAGCAAAACGGGCCCCAGCCCTAGAAGAGAAGCTATGAGTACAGAAAAGGTCTGACATTTATTATTACCAAATAAATTAAAATTAATTATTTGCTTATTAAACAGATTTAAATTACTAAAGTTATACATTCAAAAAATGTATATCAAACTTTTGAGCGTATTCATTTGTATTAAAAATATATCGCATCTCTTAGTAATAGTCATAGAAACAGCTACAGTCTCTTGCTAGGGACATCCTCGATTTCTGGTTCGGGAATAGGTACTTACGAAATAAGAAGTGGAATTCTCGCTGGCAAGTCAGGGACTTCCAGATAGAGGAGAAGTCCCTTGTTTCGCGGATTCTCCCTGCGTCACTATTATCTTACTTTTTGTTTCATCGGATCCGCGATCAGCCGTAAAGTTAATTAGTTGGTTGTACAAATGAGATAGTAACATGTCCAGTAATAGAAAATGTCTTAGTGGGAGTGAAAAACGTAAAAGAAAGATGGGGTTTGAAGAAAACAATAAGAAGTTACCTAAAATACGCCAATACTTTGAGAGCGAGGAAGAAACAAACGAACAGTGTGGCGGATATGAAGCCAAACAGAAAAGTGACAGTATTACAGTCCTCGACAACACTAATCCAGACCCACCACAGCCCTGTACTAGAGATACACATAATCCAAATCCAAATGATGGGATTGAAATTGACTTGGGAAAAATTATATAAATATAATTTTGATAAGGGTCATTTTAAAATACTGAATGATCAAACGAAACGGTTTGTGATCGAAAATGGACATTGCAAATCTAAAGGCACGTTTAGGTAGTGCATGATTAAAAAAAATACAAATGATGATACTCAAAAAATGTGCAATGGGCCTCAGGTGGTACAGTTACGTCAATAAATACAGAGACAATTTGTAGGCAACATCCTGGCCCATGTCATCTATATCACGATATTTGTAGACAAAGCTATTTTATCGGACGTTTATGTCACTCGACATTTTGGGCAAATATTAAATGGTTATTTTTTAATTATCTCTTCTACGCCAGAATAAAGTTGTTCTGCGGCTAACAACAGAGAAAGTTCATAAGAAGCCTCCACCATTTTTTTCTAATGCAGCTGGCAAACGCTTAGACAGTTGTCTTGGATGCCATAAGCAAGGGCTCCACCGACGTTAGTCACTTAGCACTCCCAGGGGGCACGTGTAGCTTCAAGATAGACTACGGACGCGAGTAACACTACCCCTGACAACGCTCTACGATTCTGTTAGACCGGGACCTACGGTTTAAAGTGGATTCGAACCATTACAAACACTCATGGCACCGCCGGGACTCGAACCTGTGGCATCGAGCCTCAGAGCGCTAGACACTCGGCCACCATAGTTTTCCATTTTGTCATTTCTCTTCTGGAACGAGGATAGTTGGTCAACTAGATTTTTTTTTTTTTTTCTATTGATAAATTCTTTTTTAAGTGTGATCCGGCAGGATATTTGCTGTTGAAATCATTATGCAGTTGTTTGAAATGTCCGTCCAAGTTAAGTATTTTTGGAACTGCTTCACACCTTCCACTTATCAAATAAACAGGCGCGGGAGTATTTCGATATGTAAACAAATCTTGTTCTTGCCAGACAGTTCTAAAATCACAGACTGAAATATCCTCTTCCTATTTCCTTTTTGATGCCGACGGCTTACACATGAGCACAGTGAAAATAAATTTTAAAACAACTACGCTCGATGGCAATATCTAAAAAGAACTTAAAAAACACTTAACATCTTGCTCGGAATTCAAAATTATTTCATCCAGAAAGCCAGGTATTCGCACTCGCTCGAGAACGGACAACCATAGTAACGGACAACTGTAGAAAGACACATGGGCGCCAAAGTTAGTCTTGGGCTTGTCTTATGATCACCTGTCTTACATCATCGTTGTACAGGTTTCAAGCAGTGCCACTTGACGGCGCCGTTGTATTCAATAGTGTATGATTAGGTTTTGACGGACTTTGACAATGTTCCTGAAGACGACAATATTATTATTATTTTTTATTTTTCAATAAATCTTTGCGCGTTACTGTTAAAACTCCGCCGTGTCACACTCTGGCTTGTGGGTTGGTCATCCGTATTTTAGACCAGGGGTGGCCAACAAGTGGCCCGCCTTGAATATTTTTGCGGCCCGTGAGATTTATCACACTTTTATAGTTTTTTGCCATTATTTTATGATGTGTCAGATACATTATACAACTCATGGCGACTACACCATGAGTTGTTCCATCGTGATGGGTGATCGACCATGATCTAAGAAATGTCTACTCCAAAGAGAAGTGAGGGAAGCTGACCGCCCTCTTGACGGATTTTCTTAAAGGAAGTTTTTGGAGAAGAAAAGAGAGAGCTCGGCGACGAATCGACCATAAAAAAAACTACACTTCTGAACACTTTCTTTTTCTCTGAAGTAACTGAATAAACACGAGGTTTCCGCCTGTTTTTCAAAGTGAACCGCTTGTGGTTCGACGTAGACTCGATAACTGTGAAAAATCTCCTCCCTTGCAGTGAATTGTGCTTATAATTTAATCGTGCACTTGTGATCCAATTTCATTAATTTGTATAATAACCCAGTGTTCATTATTTATATACATAGTGCTTGTAAATAAAAGGTAAAAAGCGTTCCCATAACCGAAAAAATGACACTCTTCTTGAAGCCGTTATAGGTCTAGTATAAGCCGAGACTTTATACGTGGAAATGAGAGTTTGCCTTTCAAATATATGCCCAAACATTGAAAAACAGTTAGGATACCTGAAACTCATGTTTGTCAAAAACACAAGAATAAATAAAGTTGCGTTCCATTTTTTTTTTTTTTTTTTTTTTAAATATTTGATTCATCTGTTATCACACATTTCTCAGAAATTTGCATACAATTATTTGTAGAATTTTAAATGTATTATTTGCAGAATAACTTCAAAAAGTTAGAGAGCCATTGTACTACATGGGAAACCGTTGTTTTTCCTCCAGCAGGTTTGATATCTTGCAGACCTTGATTTCAAACCGTTAGCGCTGACGTCATAGGAACGGTACTATCATTTAGTTCGACCAGCTTTTGGCAAGTGTTCAAATATAGTAGATATTAGGGGAGAAGACATTTTCTGAGATATTGTAATGCAAATAAAAATATAATAATATTTTACAGACAAAATTAATTTAAATATTTTAATTAAAAAAATTAATTATTTATTTGATTGCATTATTAATTTTAATGCAGTTAAAATTTTAAATTCATAATATAAAAGAAAAGTTCCAAAAATTTTTTATTCAAGCATGATATGACTTCCTTCAAAATATGGTTAATGATAAATTACTGAAATCCTTCATATAAATTCTAAAGACAATTTGGCTAATTGCTTAACAAAACTTTTATTAATAAAGAACTTTCAATGCGCATTGAGCAAAATTTTCCTGATTAAGTAATGGTTTGTTTGAGTTAGAACGACAACCAATGGGACCGATTGTTTGTAGAATATTTCGATCGTCCTCATACCCAATGTGCGCAGGTGCCGTACTGGATCATAGGCTGTGCATTATAACCATCAGTTTGTATGAATTATGCAAGTCGTGTTGTGCATAAAAACATCAGTTTGGTTTGGTTGGTCGCTGTACAGCCATTTTTGAACACTTTAGGCCAGGGGTCTCCTAACTTTCCAGCCTTAGGGCCATACTGTTTACTCCAGTAAGTAATCAAGGGCCAAAACCGTTTTAATTTTTCTGTCATTATCTACAATTTCTAGACCAGTCGCCGAGTACGCGCTCTGAGCGAGCAAACGCTTGCTAACTACAAACTATTGTCAGTGAAAAATCACAACTACACAAACCTCATTAGTATTTTTTTGCAAGTGGATACCCCGCGGTTTCATTCGCGCTCATTTAGCTTTTCCGTTCCTCAGGGATTTTCTGGATAAAAATCATATGTTCGATTCAGGATATATACATTCCAAACATCGACATATGCGATACTCTTTACCCCAACATAACTACCGAGAGTAACCGCGGAATGTTCGCTAGTTTCTAATGTTAGTGGGATTCATTTCACTTGCTTGTTATGCTTAAGTTAAATTTTCCGCGCATTATGCTTGCCATTAAGCTTTACCCAGCAAGTCAATAAAGCCGAGTTATCATCATTCTGTGTTTTTTTACCCAACTTATTACATCAACAATAAGCTATTCGCTATCGCGGGCCGGATAGATGACACTGGCAGGCCGTAGTTTGGAGACCCCTGCTTTAAGCTAATTAGATCGGGACCTACAGCTTAATGTGAATTCCGAATCACTACTACTACACCACATCACATCATTGTGCCTGAAGCTGAGTTGCCCTTTTACAGTTTGGGAATGATGTGGGTGAGAACAGTCATATGAGACCGGGACCTACGGTTTAAAGTGGATTCCGAACCATTAATAAACATCCATGCCCCCGTCAGGATACGAATCTCAAACCTGTGGTACCAAAGTCTAGAAGAGCAGCCATATTGACCATCAGTTTGGATGAAACACAAAAATGCAGGAGAACTACTGACACGCTGCATGCTTGGTTACAATGGTATAACCATGTATTATTGTTATTATTTTAATCTAATTAATCAAGTAGGGTGAATTTTTAAAATAAAATTGTTTTTAATATTGTAAATGTTTAGATCTGGGTGCGCAGAAGATCTACCTCCCCGTGGTGCACCTGGTAACACTTTTAAGTGGCTAAAAGATCTGCAACTTGGCATTATTGTTAGATTAATGAATTCTGTTTCAGTATGTTTTGTTGTATTATTTTGTTGTTGTTTTTGTATGTTTTTTTTTTTTGTTGTTGTTGTTCTTTTTTTGCTGTAACTGTTCATAATCTGCCATTGGAAAAAAAAAGATATATGCTTCTTTTACTCATCAGCAACAGTTTCATAACAGGCTTGTGCATTTTAATCTATTCTTTAGCAACAAATTTGTCCATTTTATTTATCGTAATTTTAAGATGGAAATATATTTTGAGTAATAAAGATCTACTAATCTGTAATTTGAAAAATATTCATCTTCTTTTTTATATGAATATTCCATTCTTGTGAGAAAATAAGTCAAAAATATCCATCCGTGGCCTCTTTTACGAAAAGATAAAAACCGTATACGAAACTTTATTATCCTCAAGCCAATCCAAATATGAATCATACTGGGATTTAAAAAACCGACTGCAAAAAAAAAAAAAAAAAAAAACCATAACACATATTTTATTCCGCTGCATCAGCAAAAACAGACAGTATATTTATTTTTCTTGCATACCAATTAGCATCGAAACGCCAAACCTTTTCTCCGCGATGGTGATTGGCTGTCGAAATCAAAAACAAGAACAAACTAAAGAAAATATATCCAAAAAAAGAAAGAACATTCAATCCATCATCGAATGAATCATGAACTGAACGTTCATTCATTGAATCCTTCCACCCCTCAAGTACTTGATGGCAGGTGCCGAACGTAACCGTTGATTGCGCAAGTCAATTTGAAACGGTCATTTTCTACAGTGCTGAGTGTGCTTGCTTGCTGTTCACTGTTTGCTGTGAATTGTCCACTTCAAGTTCGTTGAGAATAATTTTCAACAACTACGAATTTATGGATCCCAACCACGTTGATAATTTATTGAAGCTTACCAGGTTCCAATCTGAGGAAACTCTGTATTCGGAGCAGGCTTCAGGATCGTCTTCTTCCTTGCCGAGTGGTCCCGGTGTCTGGAGACAGGAACAAGTCTACAAGCAGGGAATGGAATTCAATCGCCCTTGGAATTCGAATCTCCGAAGTGATGGAACGTTCCATAGGAGTAGCCATCAAGGATATGACCGTGGAATGTGGATGAGAAGTCCTGCTGCTCCAAGTAAGTAGTTTCAGTTTCGAAATCAGTTTTTGTTTTAGTATATGGCTGGACGATGTTGAAATTTCTTAAATCGATATCGTACCGATTTAAATCTTTGAATATTTAACTAGTTTTTGAATCATAGATTATAAAATGGTAGTCTCTAAGCCTTCTTGACCCTTTGAATCCAAACTTTAGAACCACCTACCTATCGTGAACCATGATATTCATTTATCGCCCTCTTGGCGATGGGAATTTGACGGCAGATTCCGGAGCTTGGCGGCCGACCTCCACAGGTTTCGGGTTCGAGTCATCCCGGCGGTGCCATGAATGTTTGTCGTGGTTTCGAAATCCACTTTTAACCATAGGTCCCTGTCTAACATAATCGTGGTAGAGCGTTGCGGGGGTAGTGTTACTCGGCCCCCGTAGCTTATATTCAAGCTATACGCGTTGCTAAGTCTAAGTGCTTTTAAGTTATATTTTTACTAAAATCCTTTTAGTAATTTTAGCATATTCCATTTTTGAATTCATTGATTTGGTACTTACGAATTAATGGTACCTTGGCGGTTTTTAAGTGTCGCCAATCTTTATTATTTGGAATAAAAATATTTTGAAAGCGTTTAGATTTTAAATGAAGTGTTTCATATATATTTTATTATTTGGAACAAAAATTTTAAGTGTAGATTGGCGCCAAATCTGTAGCTGCGGTTGGAGCGTGTGCTCTTTATTGGCGCAACTGTCGCCAAGGTACCGTTAATACGTAAGTACCGACAATTTTTGGAGTGAAAAATGGAAACGGAATGAGTTATTATTTTTGTGTTGACTATTATTTATTATTATGTAAACATTATTTTTGATTATTCTTACATAAACATTGAAATATAATAATAAAGATACTAAACGTACATTGTAAAAAAAATATAGAACACTCAAAATGAAATATATGAATATAAACGAAAAAAAAAAAAAAATGAAATCATTAAAAAATATTTTCTTGACTAGTGCTATATTTGTTTCTCCACTCTTTCACTTAGCTCTTGTAAATTCATCTCCATTTGGGTATTTGTACATCGTAATGTGTGTTGCAGGTGAGCGTCCGTTATGTTTGAGCGTGTTTTGTATAGGGTCCATTTCATTTTAGAAAAAAATGATTCGCAGGTGAATAAAGTTGAATTTCCCCCATTCAAATTCTTTTTAAATATGTTTCAGTGATTATTTTCTAGTAGGAATTATATTAATGTTAGTTTAACTTACCTTTTATTTTGTTGTCTCCAACAGAAAATTAGTTTTCAAAACAAATCATCTCCATTTGATATGCATATTGCATTGTAAAATATGTAAGAAATCACTTAATGCCAAATAATTAGGTGCATTTGTTGACAACAATCTAGTAAATATGAAGGGAAAATACTGGAAATAGGGTGATAATTACAAATTAAGATTATCTATATTTAAAGCATCCCCCCCCTCTCCTTGTACTTTAAAAGTTGGCGGATTGTTAAATGTTATGAAGTATGTAAAAAATATAGAGAACAGAAATCACTGCGTAAAAATTAAGGAATGTTTATCTACTTTGCTTATACAGTAGAACCTCTGTAAGTCGAACTGCAAGGGAGACGCCAACATATTATTATTACATATCAATTACTACATCAACAGGGTTAAATTAATTCATTAACCTAATCAATCCTTAAACACTGTTTCCAAATAATCTTTTATATCTTGAAAGGCAGAGACAATTTAAAATTAAATAGTGAGCATGCAACTTTATAGTGTTAAATCATTTGTTTTTTAGCAACACATTTAATATAAATTTTAAAGATGGTAATTAAACATCATGCTGCAAATGATTGTTTATTTTAAACAAAGATTTCTTTAAGATTTAATCTGCTTTAAATAATAACAAAATCTCTTATCTATGCATTTTTTTATAGACATCATGAAATGTCTACTCTACAAATATACATCACATTTTAAAATTCATAGATGAACTTGATTTTGAGTGAGAATATCCTCCGACATTAGAACAAAAAGCTCAATTTTGAATGGTTTATATATACATACATATATATATAGAGAGAAAAGAGAATTGCAAGAAATTTTGTACAAAGTCTATAAATAAAATCAATTGAATGTGTGGTTCGGCCCCTAAAACTCCTATTTTCTCCCAAATACTTATGATATTTAAGAAATAAGGTCGAACTGCTCTAGATATTGAGTTTCTTTGAATATTTCTGAACCCCTGGGAAATAATTTTTTTTATTTTTAATTAAGTGATAGAATCTGTTTAAACTATTTGGTATGCTCAAAGTAAACAACATCCTCATCATTTTTTTCATTCAATCATTGATATTTTTTTCTTCCAGATTTTCAGCAACGAGATCGTTGCTTTCCCGACCAGCTAATCAACCGACGCACAAAAACATCCTCCGAGAGATATGCTGCTGCAACCAGGCCAAAAAGCACGTTACTGTTCCCTGTGTTTTCAAAATGGAAACGGATCCTCGAAGACAGACTGCATGCAACATCGCTTGAAGGATGCCCGAGGAAACGTTCTATGTCCTGTACTGCAGAAGCATGTCTGCGACCTGTGTGGTGCCACTGGACCGCGAGCTCACACCAGGGCTTACTGCCCTAAGAACAAGAATCAAGGGCTGGTGCCGATTGCCCTGCAGTTGAAGCAGACTCACTTGGATAGCTGTGCACGAATCAGAAAATCCACACCTCAATAAATTTGGGTGTTTCAATGCATGCATCATTATAAGAAACATAATTTCAAAGCTCACAGTAAATATATAAATGCTTGCAAAAATATTAATTAGTTTTTACATTTTTTCCTCTTTTTCCTTTTAATCCAAGTACTATGTCAGTATTCATTGAAATGTTAATTAAATATAAATAAAGCTTGAAATATTTCATGATTTTAAAAAAATCCTTGAGTGATTTATTTTCATTTTACAATTAACTGGATGGATTTCATTTTGAAAAACAAAAACATTTACATTATTCAAGTAAACTTCTTTTGAGTTTAAATCTTTTATATATATATATATATATTAAAAAATATCTAAATATAAAAAAAAAAAATAATGAAGTTTATTTCAAATATGAATTACGCATACTATATTCATTGAATAAAAATTTCTTAAAGGGCTTTTTTTCCCCCATTTACAATTGTACATTAGGTATTTGTATGAACAGTTACTGACAAACACTAAATGCTTGAATAAATTTTAATGTTCATTAAAAAAAGTTTGATTTAATTTGTACATATTATATAGAGCACAAAGTAAAATGCTAAATCACACAAAATATCAAAACATTTTCACTGTACTGCATTTTATGAAAAGAAATACAGAAACCTTAAAAAGCCCACTCCCTTAAACAAGAAAATAAAAAGGAGGAGATGATTTACCAAATTCAAATTAACTTTACAAATAAGTGTCGTAATAAATTATTTTGATTCCTGTTTTGTCAATATTTTTCAAAACGGTTAAAAAACTTTTTTGTCAAGCTCATATCATACTTTTCAAATAAATTAAAAATAGATTTAAGTTAAAAAAAAAAAAAATTACAAAATTCTTGCAAAAAAAGCTCTATAATTTTGTAGAGGGGATGATTGATTGAACTTAAATCAAAATAATTTTGCGAGAACCCCTTTGTTTCGTATTAGTAAACGAGGTGGAGTTTAAATTTAAATTTTAAGAACTTCATAAATACAAAGTTGAAGAATTTTCTTACTTCTGTATATTTATACATTACTTCTCGCTTTGGCAAAAAGTATGGGCACCCATTAAAAAAAAATATTTTTTTTAAATTTAAAACAAATCTTTAACTAAAGCAGATAATAATACCGAGTTTTGTTATTCTATGATATCAGCGACAACACTATTTACCACTTGGGTCGTAAAAAATAATTTACAGCTTTGTTCCACATATATGCAAACATCATTTTATGCTTAAAAAGTGTTTGGAATGGTGTGTCGTTCTATGGTCATCTTGTGCACACAAGGGCTGAACAAATCGGGACTTACAGTTTAAAGTGGATTCCAAACCACTACAAACACCCATGGCACTGCCGGTACTCAAACCTGAAACGTGTGGCACCAAGCACTAGCCACTCGGCCCCCAAAAAATGTTTGGAAGTTATTGAGTATCACAACTCAGTTTCACATTAAAAAAAAAGTTATATTAAATTTTAAATTGGATGCAGTCTGGAGACTGGCAACCCATATAAAAATTTAAATAGTGTTATTCTGAGTTCACTCATTAAAGCCAATGATACACAACATGTTCATTCTCATATTGAAACTTGAGGTGATCCATGTTGATAACACATATCTGATATCATAAATAAGAATCCAAACAAAAACATTTTAGTTTTTTTTTCCCCTGCAGTATTAACTCAAAATTTTCTTTGCACATAGAAAAGAGCTCAATACTGTACTATGGGAATATTTCAGAGCAAAGTTAAATATTAAAAATATTTCACAGCAACCTTACAAAAAAAAATCTTAATATTTAAAAACAAACAAGCAAATATAAATTTCTCTTCAAATGGACTAAAAAAAGTTTTGCACTGCAAATATTAAAACATCGAAATTCAAAATCATATTTATTTCACAGGGTGCTTCATATTTTTAGCCAAAGCTATACTACCAAAAATTGTAATTTCTTCCTCCTTAAAAATATATAATAGTTTTGCAATTATTTATTAAAACCAATGCAATGTTAATACCCTTTTTTATAAAACATTTTCTTTCTCTTTCATAAACAGTTTCAAAGATAAAGAAAAGAGATATGGAAAACATAATTTACTCGAGATTTTTGTAAAATCTTTTTCATTCAAAAGAATTCGAAAAGTAAAATGCTGCTCATAAAATCTTCCAATCACAATGATTGTCTTTTTTTTTTATTTTTAAACTTCCCTTTTGGAAAATTAAATTTATTCATATATCTTTAAAGACTACACATAATTCCTGGTACCTTTGAAAAGTTAGTCCGATGAAACTAATTACATATATATATATATAGCTTAAATTTTACATATTTATATATATAACAGGACAATAATAATGGAAGAACACACATATACAACATGCACTATTAAATGCATGGCACTGTTTTCACACACATTTTCTAATGACCATGTTAATAAAAACATCATACATAAGAGTCTATGTACATGTTATCAGTGTCTGATGATATTCTACCATCTATGAAAAGAGCTGTTTTATTTTACAAATGTATCGTCAGCAGATGAAGCACTGTACAATCTCATTGCAATGAGAAAAGTAAATAATGATATTGAAAACTTGAACGTCCCTCCATACATCAGGATCGGCATTGCTTTTTATTATTGAGAAAACGCATTTATATGCACATATAGTACATAGATTCTACAAGTGTGAATAATGCAGTAGTGTGACATGATGATGGTTAGCAGAAGTGTATAAAAATATCTTGCTGGACATTAGGGCTTATTTAATTATATATTTTCTTACACTGAGCTGTCAAAAGAGGTAGCTTTCTCCTCATGCAGGTTTCAAGTAATTGAAATAAAATCACTCATTACACAATTTAGAAGATTCAAACTATCATAAAAATTATACATTAAATAACTGTTCTCTTTATTTAAACCCAATGAAATTATTTTATTTTAAATACAACTCTCCATCATTGCACTGCCATGTCTTCTTTTTTTTATATATAAACAAGATATACATTTACATCAGTCAAGAGTCAGCTGACGGGAGATTTAAAGGAGGAAAAAAAAAAAAAAAAAAAAAAAAAGAGACAATGCAATGATTAAAAAGAAAGAAAGAAAAAAAATTCAACTCAATTAAAACTCAACTATTGATTTTTATATTAAAAAAAAAAAAAAAAAAAAAGAAAGAAAGAAAAAAAAACCCACTTTTTTTTTTTCAGAAATATTTAAATGGCTTAGTTTTAAAAATAAGAACTTATTTCAAGTTTTTGTCAAACAAAAAAAGAATCAAAACAAATTGTTTTTTTTTTTTAACAGAAACATAAAATGCTTTTTTTTTTTCCTTTGTCCAATTGTTCCAGAGAAAATAAACTGACCCATGAAAAATGTCAGTGGACTGACAGGCACAAGATGGCGGCTGACCATGAATAAAAAGGGCAGTGGAGTGGAGACTGAAGAATCACGGTGATAAAATCGGAAATCCCTTTTGTACAGCGCCGTCAGTGAAATGATTCTTTTCTTTCTTTTTTTAAAAAATATGCTATGATGATACTCTCAGACGTTTTGATGGTGGTGCGCTGTTTGTTTCTTCGTCGTCCTCATCCTCTTCGGAGTCTTCGTCTGGATAGTCTACTAATCCTCCCTGTGAGGAACAAAAAGATTATCAAATACATATATTAAAGCTGATAACCACTTTCAAGTTCTCAACATAAACACATTCAAAACTTTTTATAAAATAACGTGGGCAGCTTTCTTACTGATCAGCTGAATTAAACACTTTGAATGTGCAATTTAAATGACAAAAAAATTAAGTTAAGTTTAGACACACATAAAAAATTGACTGATGGAAGTCATAATTGATATGTCTCTCTATTTAAGCTGCTAAGTCTTACATTGTATTTTTAGTTTAACTGTGTCAATTTTTACAAATAAAAAAAAAAAAATTATATTAAATACATCAAACTAATAAATTAAAAGTTCCACTTTTTTTTTCATCAATATATTTAAAATTTTTAAAGTCTTTGAAATTCCCCCTATGAAGATAACATTTAAAGCCTCTAAAGAAATACAACAGTCATGCTCTGGTAATGAAATAATCTGAATTTTCAATTACCATGATTTCCCACCTGTAATTAACAATAATTTTTCAGCAAGAAAAATAAAAATCAAATAAATTCTTAGTAGTGGTCCATTGACTCCTCTTCTCTTGCGTTGTTAAGACTCAGCTATATATTAATCAAGCTCTGTTTTTGTACCTATGGCTAGGGCACGATTTAGATGAAAAGAGGCCCTAGGCTATTCCATTTACGAGGCCCCCTTTCCCCTCCCATTTTTAAGTTCGTAAATTACATGACAGATAATAAAATACATTCATTACTGTAATATATATCAATATGTTAAAGGAAACATGTTGTGATGGGTACTCATCTTTTTAAAAAAAAAATGTGGCGCGGATAATAAATAAAAAAAAAAAGTCGAGAACATATATTTGGACATTTATTCTCAGCACCCTATAGAGTACTACGTAACAATAACTCATCGAACAAAACGCACTACATATACAAAGACGCAAAATTCAAATAATAAAAATCTTTGCCCACGAAAATAAAATAGGCAATAAAAATTATCATATTTTTTTATCAAATTAAATTAAAATATATTCAAATACATTGAAGATTAAAGCAAATTCAATTCAGATAAATTTACTTCATCCATAATAATTTGCATTTAAAGTTCCAATCTGCACTTTGTTTATGCAAGAACAAACAAGAGCTCAGTAGCTCAAATCAAGACAAGCTCTAAGCAAGATCCAAATTAAATTAAATATATTCAATACATTGAAGATTAAAGCAAATTCAATTCAGATAAATTTATTTCATAATAATTTGCATTTAAAGTTCCAATCTACACAAATCTGCCCTTTATTTATTCAAGAACAAACAAGAGCTCAGTAGCATAAGGCACGTCCATATTTGCCATAGCAATCAGTGAACGTATGAACTCTACTTTGGTGCAATCTAGTCTATACAAACGAACAGACCCAATGAGCCGAATGCATTGATCTTAACCAATACATTTTTATGTTTGTTTATGTAAAATTTCTCCTTATTTTCGATTCAGTGTTTTAGTGTTTACTGTTTTCAGAATAGTGTCATTCTAATTTTGCTAAAAAATTGAATGTCCGCCGCTCTTGATCTTGAGGCTCTAGGAAAATCCGGTCCTGCCTATGGCACAATACAAGCAAAACATTTTTATGAATATTCAACTTTCTTATTGTTATTTAAAGGTTTTATAGTGAACAGTTCAACAAAGCTTGCATTTTTTTCCATCGTCAATAACTAATAATAAAAAACGTAATACATATGTGTCAATGCCAATAGATGTTTAATTTAGCCTCCTTTAATATATATTCCTTATGTTATATTATCGTTCCATATTTATTATTCAGGAAATTCACGCATTTAATTAAAGATACAAAATCTAGGTCAAGTCAGTTTTTAGTTTTTATTGTTAACATACATTTTTATATTTTTTAAAAAGTATATATTTTTATTTTTAAAATTTTGACTTATAACTTAAAAATTTTGAGCTAATACTAAACCTGGAATGTAGTTCTTGGTTATATACTACATTCATAAAAAGGGTTGCTACAATAATGAACATAATTAAAGAAGGGTTGTTGCAATAGTGATTATTCTTATTGCTAAATGATCGATTTTTTTTTTTTTTTTTTTTAAGTTCTTTTTAGTTTCCAAAATAAAAATTAACAATATTCCCTCATAAATCACAAAACAAGAAAATATTTTGCATATAATAAAAGAAAAAAATATCAACAAAGTAATGAGAAGAAATTTATAACATTAATTGCTTGACAATTGTAAACACCAACAGATAAATCCATTCATGAAATAAAAAAGTTTTCAATGAAATGAACAGTTGATTAAATAGATATGTATCACACAAAAATAAAATGAAACAAATCAATAATGAACTATTTATATTCTTTAGCGTCTCAATATAATGTTAGACAATTAACTATAAATTAAGGGTGCTTATAATAAATAGACAACATTCAAAATAAAAAAAAAATTTCAATGTTTCTATTTAACTAGGGAAGAAAAAAAAAGAACAAATATTGAGTTAATATAAGTATAAAAACTCTGAATGATCTATGATGATGATGATTTAAAAAAAAATGTTTTTCTATTTCTTGACGAAATAAGACAAAACGAATTAATAATAATAAATAAATAGCCTAAAAAACCCCACAAATACATGCACATCTTTTAATAGAATTCTATAGTTTCATGCATTATGTTTTGTTAACAGTAGCACTGTGAAGTTTACCTTTCTCGTTAGCTGTGGCGACTTGACCTCAACCGTTGGACTCGAAGGTGGTGTTATAGTTGATGGGCTGTTACTCCTTCTGTTATTCATTACAGGTGAAAATGGCCGCAATGGAACTATCTTGACATTCTCTTTACCTTCTGAATCCCGAGCTGAAGTAAGATGCATTTTATTTATTTCACTCATTTACACAAGTACATAGAAAAATAAACAAAAAAATTTCTACTTTTATTTCATACTTAATGAAGACTTACTTTCACACTTAAAAAGTATTTAGAATTATATGACATAGCTTCCAACACATGAATTATTATTTTTTAACGTTTATAATAATAATAATAATTAGTATTACAATTATCTTAAGGGGAAAATTTATTTTGAGAGAATTGCAACAAGAACAATAATTTTGTTTTTAAAATACACCCAACAAATATTCAATAAAAGATTACTTTTATCCATATTTAATACATCCTTCTCAAGCTTAATTTATCAATTCCAGCTTAAAAAAACAAAGAAATTTTGAGAACCATTATTAATATAATTTTTAAAAATTTTTAAACTAATTTAAGTTTAAATTTTCAGAATATGGCAGGATATTCAGACCTTTATCAATTCAGTACACTGATTTTATGAAATTGCAACAAATGTTTAGCTTCTGTTACATAATACTTTTAAATTAAAAATTATCGAGATCTTATAAAATATATTTTGTGACTGTTTCAAACATAGAAAATTATGACAAATGATCTGAATGCACAGAACAAAAAAAAAGTCACTCTTGCTTTATAATCATTTATCTTTTTTAAATGAAAAAATTAACTTTAACTTGTATAGAGAAAATTGAATTAAATTATAAATTCTGAGGCTCAGGTATAGATGATGGCTGAAGATGCAAGTAAAAATTTGTACTAACAGTTATATTTATTAAAACAAGACAGTTCACTTAAAAACAAATTTTTTTGTATAATAAAAAACTTAAATATATTTTTTAATTTCAAATTTTGGATCAATAAAGAATTTTCATGCACTACTATTTATAAACATGAATGAATTCCATTATAATAAATAGAAAAAATCTCTTGAATTAGAAATTATATCACTTTGAAAATTAAAAACAAACAAAATTGTTGCACAATAACTATAAAAAGTCAAATTTAACAGAATTTAAAAAAAGGGTTAGATTACCCTTTTGTCAAGTATTTTTCCAAGTCCTATTTGGTCGAATTCATCATCTAGATCTTTATGTTCGTCCACTGAATCGTCATCTTCAATCTCATCTTCATTGTTAAACCACATTTCTTCATCCTCGTCCAGTTGACGGGGATCTCGTCGGTATCTACTATTCCTCATTATTAGAGAAACACTGAAATTATGAAAATTGACTTAATTTTTAGTTTTATATGATAAATTTTTTTAAAAAGTTATCAATTGCAACACTCACTTATCAACAGAAGACCTGTCTTTCCTATCAAGATATTGTTCATACCGCAACCTCAGGGATTTAAATGTCTGTACATAGTCCACTTTGTCAAGAATTTTTCCATACTTTTCTACCACGTGGCTGCATAATGACTTTATATCCTCCTAGGTTAAATGGTAGAGAAAAAACACTTAATGGTATATTGATGATAACGAAAACTGTCACAAAATGTTTATTACGGTAATTATTAAGCAATGATTTGGAACACAAGTACCTACATTTTTAACTTTCTCAGACAGCAATTGAAAAGACATAAGTTACTGAGAGCTAACAAAAGTTGTACAATATAAGATATATATTGTTACAATTCTAAGTAAATGCATATCATAATAATTTCCAATCTTTTTTCAAGGTTTCCATTTGTTCAAAATAATTTGAATAATTGAAATAAGAAATATCTTTAAACAAAAAATGTTATCTCGAATAGAATAATATATACATCATGCCAACTAATTTCAAAATAAGAAAATAATTTAAAATTTTATTATACATCAGGACAACATAATTCAAAACACAAAAGAAAAAGACTATGATAACTTAATTTCAGAATTTTCTTGCATGTTTGGAATTATATCCCACAGAAAGAATGAGGATATGGATGACCAAAGTTTCAACTACAACTTCATCATCACGTAATTGCTAAAAAATTGTTTTAATAATATAAAGATTTTGAAGCATGGAATATAATAAAATAAACAAAATAACAGTTGTTACAAGTCAGCATAGTTGACCTGTGGTATTGGCAGATGAAGAATATAAAATTTAATCCTGTAAGTTATATAAATAAATGAAAATTTTCCCTTATGAGCATCATTTTTTTTATTTAAATGGTATGTCAAAAAATATTTTTGTTTATAGCAAAAAAATAAAGCAAATACCTTTTCATCATTACATGTCTGAAACAAACTTTCATAGTTTTGGGAATTTGTAAATTGGGGAAACAATATTCTGACACTGATCTAGGGTCCATGTGGGATCATCAGGCATGCCAATAAAGATTCTGATCTCCTAGCCTTTTTCAGATACTGATGTTTCTTTATTTTCTATGTTTGTTGCTTTTTTTCGATTCACACAAGTTATTAGCCATATTTGGGGGAATGAAAATTCCAATTTAATTGTTTAGTTTCAAAGGACTAAAATAAATGATTTTTTAAACAAAAATTAAACAATAAGGTAGTTAATATAAATCCTAATAAGATATTTAATTTGAAAAACATTTCTTTCCCCATAACTATCAGTTAGAATAATTCAAACAGTCCTTTCATCAAATATTTTATTTATAGATCACTAAATATTTAAAAATAATAATAATATATTCATACAACTAATGCCAAGATGAAACTTTTAATTTATTTTGTTGTATGTGGGTATAAATTCACTGAAGGATTATGCGAATATTTTAACCAACTGAACCACATGGAATAAACCTTACTTGACATGAATGTGGGTAATTAGTCAAACAAAAACAATTTTTTCTTTACATTTCAGTTACTTTTTATTAGGTTAATAAATATTATGTGCACCAACTACCACTTCTAATGAACTCAAACAACCCAATTATAACCAGAATGATTATACTTCGCTACCATTGTTCCATATAAAGTTATCATCTAAACTGTTGAAAATGGTTGCGACCAGTTATACATTGTAATATTCGCCATACCTGCACATATTTTGCGGAAGAATCTAAGAGCACACCTGAAATATAATACAA
>BPLR01020580.1:0-14611 GCA_021605095.1 Caerostris extrusa | reverse complement strand
CTTTTAAGAACAAATATATTATTTATTCTTGAATAAGAAAGAAATGTCAAAAGAAATGAAGTATAAAAACATGCAAGGAATAAAAAATATTTAAAAAAAAGAGCATTTCTATTTGCAGCTGTTTTGTTATAACTAGCATTGTGTTTTTGTCTCAATTTAAACATCTGCTTTTCTCTCCGTCTAAAGCATCTATTCATTTCCAATCCAGTTAGTGTGGAAATAAAAGCTTGATTACAGTTAATCCTAGTTAAGTTATTCCCAGAAAATATATAGTTTTACGTTTAGAAGTAAGTAATAATGTAATTTTAAATAACGTAATTAAATGTATATACATGTTTACTTAATTCTAATAATTGCTTATTTTTAATTTGAAAAAATCCTCTGCCAAGTTTATGCTAATGAAAAATATATTATGCAGATATTTTCAAATTAACAATCTGTTTTTATTGATATTTCAGTTATTTTTTATTCCAGTTTTTTTTGTAATTCAAAAGGCTATTTAAAATTGTTAACCTGTACCTGTAATTTGAACTTGTTAAAATGCTGCATGATTTTAGATTCAGATATATATTTAGTAATGTTATATGTTTGTTTTAATTATTAAAAGTATTGCAATTGTAATTGTTTTTAAATACAATTTTTTAATTAAAATATAGCATTAAAATAAAATTGCTTTTCTGTTTTTATGAAACAAGATATACAGATGTTTAGTGGTTTCATTGGAAAGTAACTTTTACAGTATAATTGTGCAAAATTTAAACTACCTTAAAATACATCATTAAGAAAAGTTAATTAAACATTCATTCTTTCTAAATTTCTTATAAAGCATTTGCTCATTGAAGATTATACATGTAACAATTAAAAAACAATAATAATAAATGAAAATTTAAAATTTTACTTAATAATTGGTTAACATAATTTGTTTTGATGATTAGAAAAAAAATGTGCTATGAATAAACATGACTAATTTTAATGTTAATTTATTTTTTTTCATATGTCCACTTTTAAAAAATATATTATATATTTATATTAATTTAAAACAAACATAAAGTAATTTTTATTTAAAAGTATATTACTAAGCTACTTGCTATAAATAATTTTCTTTAATTAATAAAATTCAAATATTAAACTATTTTTAATTTGATAACTCTTTTTATTTTTATGCTAATTAAAAGTACTATAGAAATATTTTCCATTTATTAACCTGCTTCTGTTGGTATTTTAATTTTCTATTCCTATTTTGTATTTCAAATGATTATTTAAGAAATAATTTGTAAATTATATTTGTTACTATGAAGAAAATAGCATTTTTAATAGAATAATATTTTTTAAAAATAAAATAAACTATATATAAAAGATATCAATTTTGTGCCCTCCTGTTTTAACTTGATTATATTAGTATGGATTTATTTTTCTGAATAGAACTTTTTATATTTTGAATTGAGCTTTATAATAAATTGAAAATATACATAAACTAAATGTACTATTAAATAAGTGTTTAATAAATTTGCTTATTTATTTTGAAAATTATTCGTTATTAAAAGAAAACAACATATAACAAGAAAAATATTTTTATTCATTTTCATCCTTAATATTAGTTACTTTTTTAAAGATTTGGTTTATTTTTATATTTGATAGCCATTTTTTTTTAGATTACAACTTTCTGTTCCATTTCTTATGTTTTTTCTCTTTTTATGAGGATTTTTTGTAATAGTATAAAAGTTAATAATTTGTAACTTTTTAAAAAATCTTTCTGCTATCTGCAAATTAAAAGTTAAGTAGTAATATATAAATGAATCATTACAATTTTCTTTTCTCCTTGCATGCTTCATGTGAAATTATTAATTTATTTCATACACCTTTATAATAAAAAGAACAAGTATAAATAAATTTACTACATTGTTTCTTAATAAATTTGTTTGTTTTTGTGAGAACATTGTTCTCAATCTAAAGAAATGGCATATTGTAGGAATCCATTGTAACATTTAAATCATTAATATGTAAAGGTTTTCAAAAATTTTACTTATCTGTATTTTAAAGTATGTCATGAATATTTAAAATTAATTCAGGTATTTTAAATCTCTTTCATAGTGGTTATACATTACAAGAAATGTTCATTTAAAAAAATATTGCTCCATATAATCTGAAATGTTTAAATACATGAAACTTGCACAAAATTATATGTAAATAATAAGTAATTTAATCAAAATTTTAAAAATTGCACATAAATAAATCTATAAAATACATACATCTTTTTAATGAGTAATGAAATTCTTCACTAAAGACATGTTAATGCAAAACAAATAGCAATCTAGTTGTTAGTGAACAAGTACTTTTTTTAGCAAATGCTTTTTGGTGGTACATTGAAAGCTTATTATTTGACTCAATCTACCATCTATGTCATGAAAATAAATATGAATATGTAAACAGTGATTATATCATTTAATGTTCCATTCTGAAATTGATATATATATTTTTATTCTAGAAGGACTGTTTATGAAAAAATATTTTCTAATTGTCATTATCTTTATTATAAAAAATGGGGAAGTGGGTGAATTCTCACTCCTAAACATAAAAGAAAATTAAAATTTCACTATTTGCATTAAAAAATTATGAGAAAGTATTTTTATAAAATAATCGTTATATAAGAAAAATTGCTAATAACACATATATATATATGAGCATACAAACAGTATTTTGTTATTAATAATATATAAATTGCAAAACATACAAAGGTATATAAGAAAAGGCTTCACAAAAACTTTTACCAAAATTTTTAATTAAGACAGAATGTCCTGGAAAAAAAATATCAGATGAAAAAAGACACTACACTCATGAAACACCAATTTTCTTATATAACATATAAAATGAAGTAACACTGTGCAATCTTTCACAAAAATTGTGTTAAAAATCAAATAATTTGTAAAGAACATCTTATTATAAAAACCCAAAAGAATTACAGTTAAAAAATGTCTACAAAACCAAATTTTCAAATAGACAGCATCAAAATATACATCTTAGAATTATGTCCCCTTAAAATAAATGCCAGAAGAATCACAGAACTCATTTAGTTAGTATTAGAAATTAAAAATGCTTGGATAATGAGAAAATGCCACACAGATAATATTTTAATCCATCGAGTTAAAACAGGCTGGTTAACAAAAAACTGAATTTTTTCTGAAAATAATTATCGTCATATCTGTAAATTACCAACAAGTCTGCAAATGATCTCTACAAAGTAAAAAGAAAATTAATCGGGATTTGTTTATATCCATAAACAAATTAGAGTTTTAAGTGTAAGTAACTTATTAAATTCTATAAATATTCATATTTAATATTATTACAACACAAATTTATATATTAAGGATTCAAATCAATCTTTAAAAACAGTTCTCATTTTCCAAATAACCAGGAGAACATAAAAGAAAATTAAAATTTCACTATTTGCATTAAAAAAATTATGAGAAAGTATTTTTATAAAAATAATCATTATATAAGAATAATTGCTAATAACACATATATATATATGAGCATACAAACAGTATTTTGTTATCAATAATATATAAATTGCAAAACATACAAAGGTATATAAGAAAAGGCTTCACAAAAAACTTTTACCAAAAAAAATTTTTAATTCAGACAGAATGTACTGGAAAAAAATATCAGATGGAAAGACACTACACTCATGAAACACCAATTTTCTTATATAACATATAAAATGAAGTAACACTGTGCAATCTTTCACAAAAATTGTGTTAAAAATCAAATAATTTGTAAAGAACAACTTATTTTAAAAACCCAAAAAGAATTACAGTTAAAATGTCTACAAAAACCAAATTTTCAAATAGACAGTTAGCATCAAAATATACATCTTAGAATTATGTCCCCTTAAAATATAATTTTTTTTTCAATTTTCTCTGTGAATTTTGAGGTGTCTCTGTAAATTACAACTCTGACAGAAAGCCCTGGCGGAAAGCGGACATTGAAGGGACGTTCGCCAGTATGTGTTCTTAAGTGACGTTTCATATCAGATTTTTGACTAAAATGTTTGCCCACATTGCAAAGGGCACCCGAAAGATCGTTCTCCAGTGTGAGTTAAAAAGATGCTGTTTCACATGAAAGAATGGTTGAGTAGTAGTCACAAGAAGAGCAGTGGAATATTTTTAAATTGCCTTCAAACTGCAATCAAATTCCTGAAAATAATAAAATTCAAGGTGAATTTATATATGGAAATTAAAGTTTTGCACACAATAAAATGTAAAAAATTTGTAAAAATACAAAAATAATGAAGACAACAGTAACAAACAAAATAAATAAAATACACTCAAGAAAAACATACTAAAAGTTATTTTAATGAAATATATTAGCCGTAAAATTCTCAATACTGAAACAAAAGTTTCATTAATACAAAAAATTAAAGTCTTTACCACTTTCATGATAATTCACGAAAATAAATTATGTTTTCTGAAAATAATAATTTCAACTATGATGCCAATTATGTGTCAAGCATGCAAGTAAGAATCATGACACGACAATAATTAATTCCATCAAATATTTAAATAATTTGGGTACATGATTATTTTTAATTCCATTTTAATTGTGGTCAAATAAAATGATTAAAAATTTATTTATCTGATATCAATAAAATGTTCTTGGATGAGATTGGTCTTTTGTTTTGTTATATTACAATTCATTAATTCCACAAAGATGTTGAACAACCCAAAAAAAATATTTTTATTTCGTGCATTATATTATGAAGAGCAAAAGTGATGTCCAATAATATTCATACCAGAAGAATCACAGAACTCATTTAGATAGTATTAAAATTAAATATGTTTGGATAATGAGAAAATGCCACACAGATAATATTTTAATCCATCGAGTTAAAACAGGCTGGTTAACAAAAGCTGAATTTTTCTGTAAATAATTATCGTCATATATATCTGCAAAAGACCAACAAGTCTGCAAATGATCTCTGCAAAATAAAAAAAAAAGAAAATCAATCATTATTTGTTTATATCCATAAACAAATTAGAGTTTTAAGTGTATAAAGTGTAAGTAACTTATTAAATTCTATAAATATTCATATTTAATATTATTCCAACACAAATTTATATATTAAGGATTCAAATCAATCTTTAGAAAACAGTTCTCATTTCCCAAATAACCAGGAGAACATAAAAGAAAATTAAAATTTCACTATTTGCATTAAAAAAAAATTATAAGAAAGTATTTTTATAAAAATAATCGTTATATAAGAAAAATTGCTAATAACACATATATATATATATATGAGCATACAAACAGTATTTTGTTATCAATAATATAAAAAAATTGCAAAACATACAAAGGTATATAAGAAAAGTCTTCACAAAACTTTTACCAAGAAAATTTTTAATTAAGACATAATGTACTGGAAAAAAATATCAGATGAAAAAGACACTACACTCATGAAACACCAATTTTCTTATATAACATATAAAATGAAGTAACACTGTGCAATCTTTCACAAAAAATTGTGTTAAAAATCAAATAATTTGTAAAAGAACATTTTATTATAAAAACCAAAAAGAATTACAGTTAAAATGTCTACAAAACCAAATTTTCAAATAGACAGTTAGCATCAAAATATACATCTTAGAATTATGTACCCTTAAAATAAATACCAGAAGAATCACAGAACTCATTTAGTTGGTATTAGAAATTAAATATGCTTGATAATGAGAAAATGAGACACAGATAATATTTTAATCCATCGAGTTAAAACAGGCTGGTTAACAAAAGCTGAATTTTTTTTTCTGTAAATAATTATCGTCATATATATCTGCAAAAGACCAACAAGTCTGCAAATGATCTCTGCAAAATAAAAAGAAAATCAATCAGATTTGTTTATATCCATAAAACAAATTAGAGTTTTAAAGTGTATAAAGTGTAAGTAACTTATTAAATTCTATAAATATTCATATTTAATATTATTCCAACACAAATTTATATTAAGGATTCAAATCAATCTTTAGAAACAGTTCTCATTTCCCAAATAACCAGGAGAACATAAAAAAGAAAATTAAAATTTCACTATTTGCATTAAAAAATTATAAGAAAGTATTTTTATAAAAATAATCAATCGTTATAAGAAAAATTGCTAATAACACATATATATATATATATGAGCATACAAACAGTATTTTGTTATCAATAATATAAAAATTGCAAAACATACAAAGGTATATAAGAAAGTCTTCACAAAAACTTTTACCAAGAAAATTTTTAATTAAGACATAATGTACTGAAAAAAATATCAGATGAAAAAGACACTACACTCATGAAACACCAATTTTCTTATATAACATATAAAATGAAGTAACACTGTGCAATCTTTCACAAAAATTGTGTTAAAAATCAAATAATTTGTAAAGAACATTTTATTATAAAAACCAAAAAGAATTACAGTTAAAATGTCTACAAAACCAAATTTTCAAATAGACAGTTAGCATCAAAATATACATCTTAGAATTATGTACCCTTAAATAAATACCAGAAGAATCACAGAACTCATTTAGTTAGTATTAGAAATTAAATATGCTTGGATAATGAGAAAATGAGACACAGATAATATTTTAATCCATCGAGTTAAAACAGGCTGGTTAACAAAAGCTGAATTTTTCTGTAAATAATTATCGTCATATATATCTGCAAAAGACCAACAAGTCTGCAAATGATCTCTGCAAAATAAAAAGAAAAACAATCAGGATTTGTTTATATCCATAAACAAATTAGAGTTTTTAAGTGTATAAAGTGTAAGTAACTTATTAAATTCTATAAATATTCATATTTTATATTATTACAACACAAATTTATATATTAAAGGATTCAAATCAATCTTTAGAAACAGTTCTCATTTCCCAAATAACCAGGAGAACATAAAAGAAAAATTAAAATTTCACTATTTGCATTAAAAAAATTATGAGAAAGTATTTTTATAAAAATAATCGTTATATAAGAAAAATTGCTAATAACACACATATATATATGAGCATACAAACAGTATTTTGTTATCAATAATATATAAATTGCAAAACATACAAAGGTATGTAAGAAAAGGCTTCACAAAAACTTTTAGCAAGAAAATTTTTAATTAAGACATAATGTACTGGAAAAAATATCAGATGAAAAAGACACTACACTCATGAAACACCAATTTTCTTATATAACATATAAAATGAAGTAACACTGTGCAATCTTTCACAAAAATTGTGTTAAAAATCAAATAATTTGTAAAGAACATCTTATTATAAAAACCAAAAAGAATTAGTTAAAAATGTCTACAAAACCAAATTTTCAAATAGACAGTTAGCATCAAAATATACATCTTAGAATTATGTCCCCTTAAAATAAATACCAGAAGAATCACAGAACTCATTTAGTTTGTATTAGAAATTAAATATGCTTGCATAATGAGAAAAAATGAGACACAGATAAAGTAACTTATTAAATTCTATAAATATTCATATTTAATATTATTACAACACAAATTTATATATTAAGGATTCAAATCAATAAATCTTGGTGATATAATAAGGGAATTTGAGACAATATAAAAAAAAAAGGGGGACCACAGAAATAAACTAAAATAGCCTCCAAAACTGCAACCAATGACTGAAAATATACTAACAAATAAATAAATAAAGGTTTGAAGGCATTAGTTTTTAAACACAATAAAATTCTAAAGTTTTGCAATTATACCATACAACTTTAGATGCAAATGAATAAAACCTATATATCATGCAGAAATAGCGTGAAATTCGAGAAAATAGAATAATGGAAAACAGAAATAAAATTAAAAATTAAAAAATAATTGCATGAAACTGTATCAATTCTCAAATTGTCAATATTACAATACAAGTTCTTTCATCCACAATGAATTTAAAATCTTTACCACTTTTTCAATATAATTTTTGTACATTAAATCTATTTTCTGAAATAAGAAATTTAATAAATTATCGACCAATAAGTATTTGGACACCAGTGATATAAAAGATAAATAAAAGTAATTCAAATTTAATAGTTGGTAGAGCCTCCATGAATGCCAGTTATAATCTCAATTCTTCATAGTATGCTTTCCACAATTCCTTGTATGATGAAGAAAATTTTATGCAACTAAAAAACATTCTTGATTTACATTACACTTTATTTATTAGAATATTTTTCACTACATTTCATAAATCATCTGAAAGCTTCATGTAATCATGAATAATTACTTAAATCAAATAATACAAAATATCAAAAATCAATAATACAAAAAATAAATGATGAAATGCTTTACCACATAGAAACAGCCAACTGAATGGAACCTTTCTGAGATTCAATTAGTGGTGTTCACAAAGAAGGCATTAATATTTCTTCAAATCTGCCAATAATTTCTGCAAAATAAAATAAAAATTAAGCAGGATTTATTTATATTTACTAGAATTCCACACTGAAGGTGTGAAGAATTTATTAAATTCAATAAATTATTGCATTCATTGTTTATTGCTGGATTTTTATATACAATAGCTCACACAAATAGAAAGAAATTCAAGACAACAGGAAAGTAATGAACACAGAAATAAATAATTGTATAAAATGAATTATATTAGTTATGGGACAGTTTATAGAATAGTTTGACAGTTATAGTTTGTTTATAGACAGTTATAGTTTGTTTATAGACAGTTATAGTTTGTTTGCATAGTAGTATAGTATAGTTTGCATAGTAGTTTAGTTTGCATTTAATTAAATACATCTTTAAATCTTCAATTTCACTATAAATTAAAACTTTGTGACACTTTCTTGGAGGAATTTTTAATTGCATTTGGAGAAGAAGCCTTAGCACAATTAAAATATTTTAAAGGATTTATCTGGAATAGATGAAACATAGAAAAGTGTACAAATTAGAAAAATTATAATAATTATTCAATCATATTAATGAATAGTGACAACAATGATTTTATTAAAAGTGATTATTTTGAAAATGGTTAGTCATATGAGAATTGAAAACAAAAATGAATTTTGGTCATATATTTACTGAATAACAATTTTTTTGTCTTTCCTAAAATACACAAAATATAAGTAAAAGGTAAATAAGTACTCTGGTATCAATACAATTGGAAAACAAGGCTATTCAAAATTTTAAAAACCCAATTTTCCTACAAATGAAATACGAAAATAAAATAGATTTATTTCTACATCTGTTTTTTATACATACATATTACATAAATCATCCCAAAATATACCCTTGTTCATGAAGTGCATAAAAAAAAAAATTGGTAGAGCAAAAACTTCATGGAAAAAAAGAAACAATTAATTATAAAAGAAAGTAATAATAATCTAATTTTTAATGAGCCCAGTTAATACTATTTTAAATTTCTTAAAATCCTTTTTTTTTTTTTTTTCTTCCTTTCAAGTTATTTTATTTTCCTACATGAATTTCTAAATGCAGAATAGAAAAAAAGTTTGGCACAATGTAGAGCATCTAATGAGATGATATGAAATAATAATTCATTTTAAATGTTCACTACTAAGAAAAGGTTCAGTTTTTTACATCATGGAAAATAATAAGAGAGCATGGGTGGTGATGTATCAGAAGGTTACAATCAATATTTTGCATGCTTTCAGTGTGCAAAAAAAAAAGACACCTCCAGCATGAGAAAATGCATGGCTTGATTAAATGGATGCGATTAAGTTTGAATGAGGGATATTCACACTGATTTTTTTTCCATTTGGCATCAAAATTGCTGTTAAAATCTGTAAAAGAAAGTAACAAAAATTAGGATGGTATTATTTAGAAAATTAAGATTTTCACGTTCAATAAAATACAACATATTTATTCAATTCAATAGAACAAAACTTTCATAATTAATAGGTATACTTGCATATTTTCCTATGAGAGAAGTTACAGTTGCCCTCATAAATTTTCTTAAATTACTTGTTAAGGAAATTGTCATTTAGACTTTCAGCTACATATTTTTTTTTGTTTTTATTGAAAGATATAATGAAAAACTATTGATGTTGAGTGAAATTTGAGGCTCTGGTACTTTTTAGTATCATTATTAGTGTAAAAACTGCAATTTTAAATATACTAAAAAAATTTCATGCATTGAATATCATATTTTATTTTTCATAATTTTCAGAGTCAAAAAAATTTTAATTAATACTTACACAAATTTTAAAAATTGCCAATATTCTCATTGCAAATATTTATCCAAAATTAACATTGTCAAACAAACATGCACATTTTCAAAAAGGATAGGAATTTATTTTTAAATTTATGTGAGAATTACTACTATATTTTATTTCTTACAATATGAAAGCAAGATCATATATTTCAAAATAAAAAATATCCACTAAAAATTACGGATAAAAAAATCCACTAAATGGGCAAATTTTCACATAATTATGTGAAAATTTGCCCATTTAGTGCAACTAAAGATAAAAAAGTGAATTAAAACATATTAACAATAAGATTTATTAAAAAAGATAAGCATATTTTCTTAAGACAACATTAAAAATTAAAAAAAAAAAAAAAAAAATTCTGAAACATTTTAATAAAAACCATACAATATGATTGACATTTTTTCAAAAATGCTGCCTCAATAAAGTAATATGTAGGATAAGTCATAACAATAATTTTATTAAGAGTAATCATATTTATTTTAATTAGACTACATTTAAGGTAAGTAGATGTATTAAAATTGAGATAAAAAATAATTTATATAAAATACAGTATAATATTTTTTTCACCCTTTTCTTAGAAACTACAAAACGTGAAATGAAAAAAATTGAATAAATTCTCTGATATTAATGTATTTCAAACATATAGCTAGCAACAAATTTTAAAAAGGTGAAATCTTTCTACAAGTCAACCACTGAATTCATATTATTTTTTTTTACTTATTCCCATGTATTTAATTTTTCTAAACATACATTAGATAAATCCTCCAATTAAAAAAAGTAACATTATGCATTTTTTAGGAAAAACTACTACAAAAATAATGAATTTCAAAAGTCAAACATGCATCTAAAAATAAAATTTCTATAAAACAAAAAATGCACTTCAGTATCAGTTATCATAATTATTATTTCCAAGTTTAAATCAGTTTTGCCAAAATCAAACTTTTGACTCTTTCTTACATGAAATTTTATATATATTTCTGTAATTAAAACTCAAAGAAAAAGTTTCTGTACAAAAAAAGATATTCTACAGTTTGAGTCCTCAGTGTGATATTTAAATGACTATAATGAATAAATGCTTTGCCAACTAAAAAGAATATTTGTAAGGTGCTTTACAGTGTTATTTTAGGTGAAAAATATAGTATGCAAATTTATTCATAAAAAATATTGACATGCCTTTGAATTTCATGCAAAGTTGCTACTAATATCCAAAAAATGGAGAGTTAATTCATTTAAGGCAAGAATAAATGAAAAATGGTCCAAGGAATTAAAAAAATAATAGTGCCAAATATTGTTAAATAGGCATGCATACTTTATGAAATATATATTATGAAAACTTTATTAAGTATAAAACCAGAATAGTAAATTACAACATGCTAAGTATTTCAAATGCGAAGAAAATATGTGACTTTCAAATCTTTCAGAAATGCAGCCTTTATGAAGTAATAGGTTTTATGAATACAATAGTGAACTATAAAAGACAACTTATTCAAACAATGAGCAGGAAAATTAAATAAAATAGAGTTTATCATAAAAATAATTTCAAAAATTCATAATTATTAAATTACAACAATTCATGCCAATAATGATTTCATCAAGAGTGATTATATTTAACTTTTATTATTGCAAAAATATTTGAGTCTACATAGGTAGGTAAATTAGAATTAAAACTAAAATACTTATTTACTAACTAACATAAAAAAATTTCCTTTTTCCTACAATGTATAAAATACAAAATAAAAATAATTAAATAAGTTGTCCGATAATGATAGATTTTAAGCACAAAAGTAGATAAAATTTAAATAGGCCCAATATATCGACAAGCTGATAACTAAAATATTTTAACTTTATTCTGAGATTGTTTTAAAAAAACAAAATAATTTTTCATAGTAACAAAATGATTTTTTATCTCAATTAAAATAAACAACTATCTATAATTTCATTTATTTATCGCTTAATTTCTATTTTCAAAGTCTCAGGTTTGGGTTTAGGTTTAGTTTGTCGCTCTACGATCATCTCGTGCACACTTTAGGCTAAATAGATCGGGACCTACAGCTTTACGTGGATTCTGAACCACCAACAAACATCCATGCCACCGCCAGGATTCGAACCTGAAGCCTTCGGTATTCATAGTCTCAGATTTATAAACTAAAGATCTAAGAAATTTTTAAATAAATATTTTCAATTTCATTAAATAACAATGAAATTTTGTAAACATTTATTGATAGATATTTAATTAAAAAATTTATTATATTTTTTTTTTATTTGCTTTCACTAGAACAGACAAACTTTTACATATATTTAAACATAATTTTTATTTCTTTATAAAAAAACAAAAACTAATTTTTTCTCATTCACCCGATTGATATTCTTTTTCGCATAGAACTTAAACAAATGGTTCAAATAATTAATTTCAAGATTATTTACATAAATTATAAAGAGAATCCATACATACTCTTTTTAGCACTTATAATTAGCAAATATCTATCTTCAAGCATAAAAATTCAAGAAATTTCAAATTAAATGTAGAACAGCTAATCAAAAAAATCATTATTTTCTTTATAATTTCAAACTAAATAATAATAATTTGTATTTCCTTTTCATGATAAATTTAATATAGTTTTACATTCAATTTTTATCATTTAAAAATTGGTGCATTTAGATTTTAAAAATTTATATGAATATTTTATTCTTTTGAACAATTACAAACACATACATGTCTATTCCTATTTCATGAAAGCACAGAAAATTCCGTTTTGGTTTTAGAACTATAAAAGAAAACGAAATAAAATCTTTACTTTGAAATAGTTGGTGTAAACTTTATTTAAATATGCATCGCTGCTTATTACTTCTCAAGATTGTTAGCATTTATAAAACATAGTATTGTTTCACTAGTAATCAAAGATATAATAATTATTAAATATGTAATACAAATTAAGATAATAAATACACAAAAAGGAAGTCAAAATAACTTTTATTGAAACAATAGTAGTAAGAACAAATTATTCACTTAAATGCAACTTACATTGTGACTTGACTTAAAGCGGTGCTTTGAGATTTATGCTTTATCTCAATTTATCAGCATGAAAGAAACACTGAAGAACGATAAATTATAATATTACAAACGAAAAAAGCCCAAAATTTGTTAATCCATGAAAATCTGTCGAACAAATGTCACGAAGCATTTCGATTTTTTGAAGCCATCACGTTTTGAAAACAAACTTTTTGATTGGTTAACACTTCATGTTGCCATGCAGAAACAAGAACTAGAAAAACAAGACAAAAATTTGATGAAATGTGTTCAAGTCATTTAATTCAAATATTTCAAACATTGTTAGACTTTTTAGAAGCTCCTGACATCCTTTTATATCAACATTTTATCTCAACCATTTTTTTTTTAATTTCAGAAATTTCTGTAGTTTTTTTTATTCTGAATAACACCAGACTTACCTTTATGGGATGGAAATAGTGAGAAGCAGCTGAAGTATTTATTTTTGTGATTATTCCTCTTTACATTAGGAATGTCTATTAAAAGGGAAAGGGTATCACGATGTTTGTCCCACATCGTGTTTGTCGGTGTTACTATAAATTCTGATGAATTTGTGTATTCCCACCCTCGCGCATCAATTTACTTCTCCTATAATCTCAATCACAACACACTTGCATTAGAATTAACTCAGTTTTTACTTCAGTTCAGCTAATTACCCACTGTTATGACTGAAACGGAACTTCTTCTTAGATTATAAAACACGTTTATTAATGCAACACAAGAAATACGAACTAAAACCAAAACCTTTTTCCTTTTAGTTGCCAGGTTTCAAAGTGAAATACGTGATACAGGAAATAAAAAAACTTATTAGGAGTGGCAATATATCTCCCACCTTTTTGTATTGCAGGCATATTTTACGTAGAGCAATACAAAAAAAAAACAAAATATATATATATGCAATAGAAATGAAAACAAAAATATATATATGCACAATAGTAATGAGAATATAATACTAGAAAAACTTAAGTACTAATTATTAATGAATAAACTAATATAAAATTATCCATTGCACTGAAATTAAATTAATTAGTTCAGTCTATAAGTCCAATCTTACCACAGGAATAATTTGTCGACCAAATCGGGATCTCTTTTAAAGATTCTAATTGCTCTTTAGGGAGATCCTTGAGTTCAAAAGATTGCTCATTCGAAACAGTATGCTGATTGTCATTTTGAGAAGTATCGGAAGAATCTTTAACTCTTACAGGCATATCATTGAGAATCTAGGGAGAGCTCAATTCCAACGGATATATCCTTTGGATGGGACGGATAATTTCTCCTTTAGCCACACGCAATCTCGCCACTCTTTTCGACGTTGTCTTTACCGTGAAACTATTCCATGATACGCCCCAATGGCCA
>BPLR01020579.1:0-35508 GCA_021605095.1 Caerostris extrusa | reverse complement strand
TTAACTCATGCGAGACACAATGGCCAGTAATTGCCTTTCCTTGTCTCGCAGCAAACAAACCTTTCGCCAAATAGATCCAATTACCGGGAATTAAAGAATGTTCTGTTAATCAAACGGAGGTGAGCACTCGTCGCTCTAATGGAGGTGCTTTTCGGATAATTGTTGTTTACGGAACGATCTCCTTGATGGAGCTGTTGAGCCGTAAAACACTCGTCGTGGACATTCATCTGAATTAAAAACAATACAATTTCCTTCCTCAATGGAAGCAATGGTGATTTATTTTCAGCTTTATGACCTAAATAGCCAGATCTATCTAGGCTATTCCAAGACCATGGTAATATGTTTTCAAAATTTACTAATTAGTTCTGGTAATCGTAAGGATGTGAATCTCTAACTAAATGTTAGATTAAAAGCAATGATGATTTGTTTTTAAGATTAATATATCCAGATTTAACTGCTGTGTCCTATACTACATATAAAACATTTACAGAAAGGACCACTTTCAGGTTCATGAGAGTAGCACTTTAATTTTTATTTACAAGCTTATATACATATATACAAATAATGAACTTTGGATTACTATACATATAAATGAAAAACTAAAAATTAGAATTAGATCAAAGGGCAATTCCCTCCAAGGTTTATTATAGCAGGGTATGAGGCCGAAAAATAAATTCAAAACGTTTTTGACAATTCCCAGGATCACATGGGAGAATGAGAATTTAAACTGCAAACCAGATTCCACTTGAGAAATGGGATCCTTTAAGAAGTATATTGGAAAATATGGCCACCCACTAAATATGTATTAAATGATAACGCCAATTTAGATGGTTCCCAGAAAATAACTGTCTAGCTGAAAGTTTCCTACTTTTTCCTTTCTGTCTTCACTAATTAAATAATTAATTTTTAGTTAGTACAACTGGTGTGCATATCTCAAAATTATTCTATACTATAGCATATTAAATAGGTTTTGCTAATAAATTCTGTTATTAAAACTGGTACTGGTATAAATTCTAGAAATTCTGGTATTATTTCTTAAATGTATATCACAATATCATAATCATATCAATAAAAGCATACATTCTTGCATTTTATACACACTATTCATATTATTGACTGTGTCACTATTTATATACACTATTTCTTTTTTCATTTTCCTGATTCAAATAAATGAATTTATATACGCATAACTAACCCATACCTTAATAGCTGAGACTCATGACCAAAAGCAAATTTGTTCTACTAATTTCTGGATAATTCAAGTTAGGTTAACTTGATACCTTTTATAAAATTCCGTTTTACTAAGGTAAGGCAGAATTATAAAGTAACAGGATACACACCGGCTTGGTGTGACGGCGCATTCAAGATTAATTACTTAATTGGAAAAAAGGAGATTAATAGAGCGCAATTGCACCAGCTTTAAAAATGTCCTTATTTGAGGAGAACTCATTGCTCTGAACTGAAAAAAGAAAAGAAACTTCCTTAGCTCATGCGAGACACAATGGCCAGTAATTACTTTTTCCTGTCTCGCAGCAAACATTTCGCTAAATAAATCCAATTACCGAAGGAATTAAAGAATGTTCTGTTAATCAAACGGAGGTCTAATGGAGGCGCCTTTCGGATAATTGTTGTTTATGGAACGAACTCCTTGATGGAGCTGTTGAGTCATAAAACACTTGTCGTGGAGGCGCGCTTTCATCTGAATTAAAACAATACGGATTTCCTTCCTCAATGAAGCAGTTGGCTATAAAGCAATGGGGATTTATTATGCCAGTTTTATGACCTAAATAACCAGTTTAAAATTAACTCCTTGAATCTTGTTATCGTACGATATGTATATCAAACTAAATGTTAGATTAAAAGCAATCATGATTTTTATGATCAATATCTATCTAGTTTTAACTATTTTTACCCAAAGTACATGGAAATGAGATTTCCACGTTCTTGAATCATGCCCTTATTAATATTCTTTTGAACGAATATGAATTTTGGATTAGATGAGGCTAGTATGAATCGCGCGCAAATATGACTTAGTACGAATCCTTGGTTACTTAATGATTTCATGTGAATCAAACAATGCAGGTTTTATTCCTCATTGAAACTATCTGATTTAAAGCAATGGTGAATTATTGTACCAGTATAATGAACTAAATAAGCAAGTATGAGTATTGTGTTTTCTAAAATTAACTCCTTGAATGTTACCGTATGGAATATGAATCTATAACTAAATATTAGATTAAATGCAATTATGATTTGTTTATGATCAATGCATCCAGATTTAACTATGGCACCAAAGTAAATGTAAATTGTTTTCCAACTCTTTGAATCTGCTATTATTAATATTCTTTGAACGAATGAATCTTAGATGAGATGAGGCCAGTATGAATCGCATGAAAAAAGTAAGACAAGTATAATTAGATAATTATTTCATCTGAATCATTGAAGCTATCAGATTTAAAATAATGGGGATTTATTGCACCAGATTTAGATTTTTATGTGATTGTGATGCGTTAAATCTATGGCAGAAATATCCTTAGAGAGAAAATGCAAATCAAAAGTTAACCTAAAATAAAAGCATGTTACCTTTAGAAAGATTTCCCAAGATATTTTATCTCTTTCTTTCATGTTGTTATATTAACAAGCATAATGCATCCGAATAAAGACTAAATCTTATACAAATCCACCATATTGGTAACGAATGTTAAATATTCACCATTCAAAATTTATTATTGGATTGACAGAAAATAGTATTAAATACTGTTCACTGGTGTTATTTAAAGTACATATTAATTTGAATATTATTAAATAAAATTGTATAAGTACAAATAGGAACATAAAATAAAGTTTGATTTTATTCAAGAGCTTACATTTTGGTTTTCTAAAACCATGAAGAGAGCATTAAAATGCAAGGAATAATTAATATATCTATGTATTAAAAAATTGCATTGGCTTGAATAACAATAACTCTCGACTTAAAACAAATGAATAATAAATCCAACCTTTTTTGTATATTATTCAGTTCTAATAAGATTTCGCTTTTTTTTACCCTCTCTACTGTGCACTTGCATCCATTGCTGATAATCATCGCGCAAAATAAGATCCAGTAATCAGGGAAGATAATTGCGGCCCATCATTTCACAATGAGTTTTTCTGTTGCTCGGAGGGAATCATCCGCGATCTCAGAAAACGGGAAAAAAGAAAAGTCACCCCGGAAAAATCGAGGAGTCAATTTTTATATCTGGAAATTGAAACTTTCAATGAAAAGTCCTTGAGATTCATCTTAATTATAAGTTTAATCATATGCCGTCCAATTCAACATTGTTTGGAAGTCCGTCAAATTTAGAATTTGGGCCAGGATAATTCCGCCCTAACTAAAATAAACTCCGTGGCCTTTGTTACAGTTAGTGGTATAATCAATTCACTTTTGTGAATTCTTGTGGGAAACATTATTGTTGGTTTAATCATCATCTATGTGATGATTAATGTAATGTTTGTATTGGAGAATTGGGGTTAGTTCATAGAAATAGAATTCATTATAGTTCATAGAAATCTTCAGTTTGCTGAAATATTTCATGAAAGGTGATTGATTCTAAGAAGAATATTTCTATATAAACAATAGATAGGAATATTTTTACATTTCTTTATGTCCCTTACTTTGCTATTTTTAATGAATGTTTAATAATTAAGAATAAATTAATATGAAATATAATTCTTACGTATCTTTAGCGTGTTTCTAATTTTTAAAAATATTATTTAGAAATTTAGATAAAATAATTGTTGCTTGATTTGTCATAGTTTAAAAAAAAAATTATTTTCAATATGCCAGGAATATTCTTTTTTTTATAATGTTTAATTTATAATTTAATAAAATTTATATTGTGGTATATATTGAATTTACACACAGCGCTCGGTGCCATAGTTTTCTACTTCGAGTCCCGGCTGTGCTATGGCTGTTTGTAATGGTTCGAATTCACTTTACTGTAGTTCCCAGTCTGTCATGACTGTAGAGTTGGCCATGGTGCTGACAATCCTACCTCTTAAATAGAAAATTGCTCTAATCTCAAAATCTGCCAGTCGGTAGACTGACTTCGGCCACCCTGGGCCTATAGCGCCAATGAAGAAGAAGAATGAAGGAAAAATTCAAATTAACTTATCTAAGACCAGCTAAAATGATAGGTGAGCATGACAACGGAACTTCTCTACATTTTTTTTTTTAGGTAGTGTTGCATGGGTTTCTGATTGGATATTTTTCCATCAAGGTTTTCCTACTTTTCCTCTTGTTAAACCAAAAGGGAATCAGATGATAAACCAGGTTACCTTTAGAAAGATTTCAAGATATATATTATCACTTTCTTTCATGTTGTAGTAATATTAATCATAATGCACTCAATAAAGATGAAATTTTATGCAAATCCACCGTATAGGTATCTAATGTCATGTCATATGTTCACCATTTAAAAATATATTGTTAAATAGTATTAATCACTGGTGTTATTTAAAGTATATTTAATTTCAATAATATTAAATAAAACTGGCCAACTGGCTAGCGCTCTGGACACTGGTAATACAAGCTTCAGGCCTGAATCGTGGCGTTGGCATGGATGCTTGTTAGTGGTTTGGAATCTACATTAAACTGTAGGTCCTGATCTAATTAGCCCAAACTGTTCATAAAATGACAGTAGAGCGACAAACCACAACAAGAGTTAACCAAATATGAAAACCATGATACCTTTGGAAAGATTACCATGATATTTTATCTCTTTATATCTTGTTTTTTTATACTAGCAATCATAATGTGCAACCATAATGTGGCCAACTAAGTCTAAATATTATACAAATCTATCATATTGGTAACGATTGTAATGCTATATGCTCACCATTAAAAAAATTTATTGTTGGATTGATAGAGAATCGTATTAATCACTGTACACTGGTGTTATTCAAAGTATATTTTAATTCTAAAGTTTTGTGTAGTTATAATAAATAAAATTTTATAAATATCATTAAGAGAAATATAAAAAGCTTAATTTTAATCAAGGACTTTTGCGTTCTGAAACCATAAAAAGAAAAAGCATTAAAAATGTAAGTAATAATTAATATATCTATGTATTGAAATTGCATTGGTTTGAATAACAATAACTCTCGACTAAAAACAAATGAATAATAAATCCAACCTCGTATATTATTCAGTTCTAATAAGATTTCGCTTTTTTCATCGCACAAAATCATCGCATAAAAATAAGATCCAGTAATCAGGGAAGATAATTGCGGCCCATCATCACTGGGTTTTCTGTTACCCGAAGGAATCATTCGAGATCTCAGAAAACGGGAAAAGTCACTCCGGAAAATCGAGGAGACAACTTTTATATCTGGCACGAAACTTTCAATGAAAAGTCCTTGAGATTCATCTTAATTATGAGTTTAATCATATGCCGTCCAATTCCTCATTGTTTGGAAGTACGTCCAAATTTAGAATTTGGGCCAGCATAATTTGAACTCTAACTAAACAAACGCCGTGGACTTTGTTATGGTTATTAGATAGATATTTTTCCATTCAAGCTTTTCCTACTTTTCTTCTTGTTTAACCCAAAAACGGCCTGATAGCTAATTGGCTAGTGCCCTGGCCATTGTTACCACATGCTTTGGTTCGTATCATGGCGGTGCCATGGATGTTTGTGAGGTATTCGGAATCCACGTTAAACGGTAGGTCCCGGTCTAATTAGCCCAAAGTCAACAGAAAATGACCACAGAGCGACAAACTAAACCATAAGTTAACCAAAGATGAAAACCATGTTAATTTAGAAAGATTTCCATTATATTTTATTGTTTTTTTCATGTTCTTAAATTAGCAAACATAATGCACAACTAATACTAAATGTTACTCAACTCCACCATATTGGTAACAAAAATGTATTGCATATGTTAACCATTCAAAAATTTAATGTTGGATTCACAGATAATCGTATTAATGTTCGCTGGTGTTATTTAAAGTATATTTTAATTTGAATAATAGTAAATAAAATTGTATAAGTATCATTAATAAAAATATAAAGTTTGATTTTATTCAAGGACTTTGATTTTTGTGTTCTTGAACCATGAAAAGAGAGAAGTAAAAATTATAAGGAATAATTAATGTATCAACGTATTGAAATTGCATCGGTTTGAATAACAATAACTCTCGACTAAAAGCAAATGTATAATAAAATCCATCCTCGTATATTATTCAGTTCTAATCAGATTTCGCTTTTTTTCGTCCTCCTCGACTGTGCACTTGCATCCATTGCTGAAGTAATCATCGCCCAAAAAATAAAGATCCAGTAATCAGGGGAGATAATTGCGGCCCATCATCATTAATGAGTTTTCTGTTGCCCGAAGGAATCATCCGCGATCTCGAAAAAACGGGATAAAAAACGGGAAAAGTCACTCCGGAAAATCGAGGAGGCAATTTTTCTAGGGTGGAACGAAACTTTCAATGAAAAGTCCTTTGAGATTCATCTTAATTATAAGTTTAATCATATACCGTCCAATTCCTCATTGTTTGGAAGTACGTCCAAAATTTAGAATTTGGGCTAGTATAATTTGAACTCTAAGAAAATAAACGCCATGGCCTTTGTAATGGTTAGTCGTATAATCAATTCCACTTTTGTGAATTCGTGTGGAAAACATTATAATTGTGTAGTTTAATCATCATATACAGGATGATTAATGTAACATTTTTATTGTGGATTGGAGTTGTGTTCATAGAAATAGTTTATAGAAGTCATATATATTAGTAGTATAGTTTAGATAGTTTATAGAACGTTATAGTTTATAGTTTAGAGAAATCTTTAGTTTGCAGAAATATTTCATTAAGGTGATTGATATTAAGACAACAATATTCATATATAAACATGGGATAGGAATATTTTTACATTTCTTGTATATATCCCTTACGTTGCTATTCTAATGAATGTTTAATGATTAAAAATAAAATTAATGTGAAATATAATTCATAAATAGAGTTGCGTTTTTAATTTTTAAAAATATTCTCTAGAAAAAAATAAGGGAATTATTGCTTGATTTTTCGTAGTTATAAAAATTAATTTCCCAATATAGTTGGATTTTTCTTTTTCATAATGTTTAATTTACAATTTATTAAAATTTATATTGTGGTATATTTTTAATTTATATAGCGCTCAAGGGCGATATGTTTCATCTTAGAGTCTCTTCGGTGCCATAGATGTTTGTAATGGTTCGGTATCCACTTTAAACTGTAGGTGTCAGTCTGTCATGACTGTAGAGCGTTGCACATAGTGCTGACAAACCTAGCTCTTAAAACGAAAAATTTCTACAATCTCAAAATATGTCAGTATGCAGACTGCTTTGGCCCACCATGGGGCTGTTGCGCCAATGAAGAAGAAAGAAATAGAAATTCATGTTAACTTATCTCGGACCAGCTAAATTGATAGGTGAGCGTGACAACAAAAACTTTTGTGCATGGTTGTTGTAGGTAGTGTTGCATGGGCTTCTCGTTAGATATTTTTCCATCCAAGGTTTTCCTACATTTCCTCTTGTTTAACCCAAAAAGCGGCCTGTTTGCTAATTGGCTAGTGCCCTGGCCATTGTTACCACAGGCTTTAGGTTCGTATCATGGCGGTGCCATGGATGTTTGTGAGGTATTCGGAATCCACGTTTAAACTGCAGGTCCCGGTCTAATTAGCCCAAAGTCAGCAGAAAATGACCACAGAGTGACAAACCAAACCATAAGTTAATCAAAGATGGAAACCATGTTACCTTTAGAAAGATTTCCATTATATTTTATTGTTTCTTTCTTGTTCATATGCATATACATTCATGTTCATATGCACATATGTTCTAATGCACAACTAAGAATAAATGTTACACAAATCCACGTATTGGTAACGAATGTAATGTCATATGTTAACCATTCAAAAATTTATTGTTGGATTCACAGATAATCGTATTAATGTTCGCACGTGTTATTTAAAGTATATTTTAATTTGAATAATAGTAAATAAAATTGTATAAGTATCATTAATAAAAATATAAAGTTTGATTTTATTCAAGGACTTTGATTTTTGTGTTCTTGAACCATGAAAAGAGAGAATTAAAAAAATTATAAGGAATTATTAATATATCAACGTATTGAAATTGCATCGGTTTAAATAACAATAATCCTCGACTAAAAGCAAATGAATAATAAATCCATCCTCGTATATTATTCAGTTCTAATCAGATTTCGCTTTTTTTGTAACTCCTCGACTGTGCACTTGCATCCATTGCTGAAGTAATCATCCCATACAAATAAGATCCAATAAGCGGGAAGATAATTGCGACCCATCATCACTAATGAGTTTTCTGTTGCCCGAAGGAATCATCCGCGATCTCAGAAAACGGGATAAAAAAACGGAAAAGTCACTCCGAAAAATCGAGGAGGCAATTTTTATAGCTGCAACGAAACTTTCAGTGAAAAGTCCTTGAGAATCATCTTTATTATAAGTTTAATCATATGCCGTCAATTCCTCATTGTTTGGAAGTTGCGTCCAAATTTAGAATTTGGGCCAGGATAATTTGAACCCTAACTAAATAAACGCCGTGGCCTTTGTTATAGTTAGTCGTATAATCAATTCCACTTTTGTGAATTCTTGTGGGAAACATTATAATTTTGTAGTTTAATCATCATATAGGAGATGATTAATATAATGTTTGTGTTGCGAATTGGGATTAGGTTCATAGAAATAGAATTCATTATAGTTCATAGAAATCTTCAGTTTGCTGAAATACTTCGCTAAGAGGATTGATTTTAAGACAGGAATGTTTTTATATAAACAATAGATATGAATGTTTTTACATTTCTTGTATATCCCTTATTTTTGATGTTTTTAATGAGTGCTTAATAATTAAGAATACATTAATGTGAAATATAAATCATACGTACATGTAGAGTGTTCCTAATTTAAAAAAATATGGTCTAGAAAATTAAATAAGAGAAATGATGCTTAATTTGGCATTAGCTATCAGAAAAAAAAATTTAATTTCGAATACAGTTGAAATGTTCCTTTTCATAATGTTTAATTTGCAATTATTAAAAATTTATATTGTGGTATATTTTAATTTATCTGGCGCTCGGTGCCACAGGCTTCAGTTTCCAGTCCCGGCGGTGCCATGGATGTTTGTAATTGTTCGGAATCCACTTTAAACAGTAGTTCCCACTTTGTTAAGACTGTTGAGGGTTGGGCATAGCGCTCATAATCCTACCTCTTAAAGAGAAAACTTTTCAAATGTCTAACTCTGCCAGTAGGCAAACTGCTTCGGGCCACCATGGGGCTGTAGCGCCAATGAAGAAGAAATAATAAGAAATTCACATTAAGTTATGTACGACCAGCTAAAATGATAGTTGATCATGGCAACAACACTTCTCCACATTGTTTTTTTTAAGTAGTGTTGCATGTGCTGCTGATTGGATATTTTTCCTCCAAAGGCTTTCATAGTTTTCCTCTTGTTAAATCCAAAAGCGACATGATGGCTAATTAGCTAGTGCTCTGTCCATTAGTACCGCAGGTTTCAGGTTGGAATCCTGGCGGTGATATAGGTGTTTGTTAATGGTTCGGAATCACTTTACTTTAAAGGTGTAGGTTCCGGTACAATTAGAACAAAGTGTACAAAAAATGACAACAGAGCGACAAACCATGCCAAATGTTACTGAAAGAAGAAAAACTATGTATCTTTATAAAGATTTCCATGATATTTTATCGTTTTTTTTCGTGTTGTTATATTAGCAAGCATAATGCACCCAAATAAGACTAAATTTTTATACTGATCCAATATATTGGTAACGAATGTAACGTCATAGGATCATAATTCAAAAATTTATTTATTAATTTATAAAGGATTGTATTAATCACTGTTCACTGGTGTTATTTAAGGAACATTTTAATTTGAATGATATTAAATAAAATGATATAAGTATCGTTTATATGTAGTAATAGTAAAATTATATAAGTATAGTATCGTATCGTAAATTTTGATTTTATTCAAGGGATTTTGATTTCTGTGTTCCAGAACTATGTAAAGAGACAATTAAAGAAAATGTAAGTAATTAATATATCTACGTATTGAAATTGCATTGGTTTGAATAACAATAACTCTCAACTAAAAGAAATGAATAATAAATCCATCCTCGTATATTATTCAGTTCTAATAAGAATTCGATTTTTTTTTTTTTTCTGTACCTCCTCGACTGTGCACTCGCATCCATTGCTGAAGTAATCATGGCACAAAAATAAGATCCAGTAATCAGGGTAGATAATTGCGGCTGATCATCACTAATGAGTTTTCTGTTGCCCAAAGGAATCATCCGCGATCTCGAGAAACGGGATAAAAAACGGGAAATGTCTCTCCGGAAAATCGAGGAGGCAATTTTTATAGGGTGGAACGAAACTTTCAATGAAAAGTCCTTGAGATTCATCTTAATTATAAGTTTAATCATATGCCGTCCTATTCCTCATTGTTTGGAAGTACGTCCAAATTTAGAATTTGGGCCAGGATAATTTGGCCTCTAACTAAACAAACGCCGTGGCCTTTGTTATAGTTAGTCTGTATAATCAATTCCATTTTTGTGAATTCTTGTGGGAAACATTATAATTGTGTAGTTTTAATCATCATATAGGAGATGATTAATGTACAGTTTTGAAAATTGAGGTTATGTTCATAGAAATAGAATTAATTATATTTCACAGAAATCTTTAGTTTGCTGAATTATTTCATTAAGGTGATTGATTCTAAGACAGCAATATTTATATATAAACAATTGAGAAGAACATTTTTTTCATTTATTGTATACCCTTTATTTTGCGATTTTTAATGAATTAATAATTATGAATAAATTAACGTGAAATATAATTCTTGCGTTCTTATTTTTTAAAAATCTCTAAAAATTAAATAAGAATTATTGCTTGATTGGTCGTAGTTATAAAAAAAAAATTATTTTCCGAATATAGTTTGGAATACTCTTTTTTCATAATGTTTAATTTACAACTTATTAAAATTTATATTGTGGTATATTTTAATTTATCTGGCGTTCGGTGCCACAATTTTTCAGCTTCGAGTCGTGGCGATGCCATGGATGTTTGTAATGGTTCGAAATCCACTTTTAAACAGTTTTTCCAGTCTGTTATGACTGTAGAGCGCTAAAAGCATAATGCTGAAAATCTTATCTCTTAAAAAGAAAACCTTCTTCAGTCTCGAAATCTGCCAGTAGGCAGACTGACTTGGCCACCATGGGGCTGTAGCGTCAATGAAGAAGAAATTCGTGTTAACTTATCTCGGACCAGCTAAAATGATAGGTGAGCGTGCCAATAAAACTTCTCTACATTGTTTTTGGTAGTGTTGCATGGATACTGATTGGATACTTTTCCACCGGAAGCCCATGCAACATTATGTCTATACTTTGTCTATACTATGTCTACATTATGTCTATATTTTTGTCCAATTTTTTCCAAATTTTCCTCTTGTTAAAACAAAAAGGGTTATCAAGGATGAAAACCATGTTAACTTTAGAAAGATTTCCAAGATATTCTATATGGCTTTCTTTCATATTATCAATCATAATGCACTTAATAAAGACTAAATCATATGCAAATCCACCGCATTGGTAACGAATGTAATGACATATGTTCTCTATTTAAAAATTTATTGTTTAATCGTATTAATCACTGGTATTATTTAAAGTATATTTTAATTTCAGTAATATTAAATAAAACTGGCTAGTGCTCTGCCGATGATACCACAGGCTTCAGGCTTGAATCATGGCGGTGACATGGACGCTTGCTAGTGGTTCGGAATCCACATTAAACTGTAGGTCCCGGTCTAATAAGCCCAAAGTGTGCATAAAATTCCAGTAGAGCGACAAACGAAACCTAGAGTTAACCAAATATGAGAAGCATGTTGCCTTTGGAAAGATTTCCATGATATTTTATCGCTTTCTTTCATGTTGTTATATTAGCAACCATAATACACCCAACCAAAACTAAATCATATACAAATCCACCGTATTGGAAACGAACGTAATGTCATATATTCATCATTCAAAAATTTTTTATTGAATTGATAAAAGATCGTATTAATCACTGTTCACTGGTGTTATTTTAAGTATGTTTTAATTTGAATACTAATAAATAAAATTGCATATGTATCGTTAAGAAAAAAAAAAATAAAGTTTGATTCTATTCAAGGACTTCAACTTTTGTTTCCTAAAACCAAGAAAAAGAGCATTAAAGAAAATTGTAAGGAATACTTAATATATCTATGTATTGAAATTGCATCGGTTTGAATAACAATAACTCTCGACAAAAAAGAAATGAATAATAAATCCATCCTCGTATATTATTCAGTTCTAATAAGATTTCGCTTTTTTTTTTTTGTACCTCCTCGACCGTGCACTTGCCTCCATTGCATAAGTAATCATTACACAAAAAATAAGATCCAGTAATCAAGAAAGATAATTGCGGCCCATCATCACTAATGAGTTTTCTGTTGCCGGAGGAATCATCCGCGATCTCAGAAACCGGGATAAAAAACAGGAAAAGTCACTCCAGAAAATCGAGGAGGCAATTTTATAGCTGGAACAGAAACTTTCAATGAAAAGTCCTTGAGATTTATCTTAATTATAAGTTTAATCATATACCGTCCAATTTAGCATTGTTTGGAAGTACGTCCAAATTTAGAATTTGGGCCAGGATAATTTGGACTCTAACTAAATACACGCCGTGGTTTTTTGTTATATTTAGTCGTATAATCAATTCCACTTTTTGTGAATTCTTCTGGGAAACATTATAATTGTGTAGTTTAATCATCATATAGGAGATGATTAATATAATGTTTGTGTTGCGTTGGGATTAGGTTCATAGAAAATAGAATTCATTATAGTTCATAGAAATCTTCAGTTTGCTGAAATATTTCTTTAAGATGATTGATTTTAAGACAGGAGTATTTCCATGTAAACAATAGATAGGAATATTTTTACATTTCTTGTATTTCCTTATTTTGCTATTTTTAATTCATGTTTGATAGTTAAGAATAAATTAATGTGAAATATAATTCTTATACTTTTAGCGTTTCTGATTTTTAAAACATTCTGTAGAAAAAATAAATTAAATAATTAAAATGATAAATTAAATAATATTATTAATAATAAAATTAAATAAATAATACAAGCTTGATTTGTTAAAAAAAAAGTATGGTTGGAATATTTCTTTTTCAAAACCTTTAATTTATAATTTTTTAAAAATATATATTATGGTATGTTTTAATTTACATCATAGCTATTATTAATTTCACGTTATTTGACATTTTTGAGAAAAAAACCATCTATCAGTTTTTAAAAATATTAATATTGTTGAGCGAACTAGAACGTTGCCAACGTTAATAATTGATCAGTTTAATTAATTAATAATGAGTTCTCGAATATGGTAGGAATATTCTTTTTTCCTAATGTTTAATTTATATTTTTTTTATAATTTATTTTGTGGTATGTTTTAATTTACATCATAATTTAACTTTAGCCGAAATTTAATCTTAATTTCAAGTTATTTGTCATTTGAGAGAAATAGTGTCTATCAGTTTTTAAAAATACTAATATTGTTGAACGAATGCCACGAGCGAGATTATTGCCACAGTCAATAATTTATCAGTTTAAATTAATGCAAAAACTAATTATTTTTCAGTCATAATTGCCATAATCCATTATTATTTCATAATTACCATAATTTGTGCCATCATTTATTTGTCAGTTAATGCTTATCAATTATTATTTAGTTAATAGTTATCTTTTATCGTTTTATTAAAATTAGAAATTATTTTAAGATCCTTATGAGTTAATTCTTAGTTCTAAAAAGATCATCAGTTATTTATGGATTTTAAAAAGTACCATTGTGAATTATTTATCTGCATAAAAAAAGTGTCATTATCAATTACTTATCAGTTTTTAAAAAGTGACATTATTAATTATTGTTTGGTTTTTTTTAACTAAATGATTTTTTTCAATTGTTAGTTTTAAAAATTGGCATAACTAATAATTTGTAATTTTAAAGGAAAGAAACACCTGTCGGAATAAACTTTCAGTAAATATTTTTGATGCAAGATCCGATTTTTTATATTCTCTTTTTGCTCTAATATTTTATATTTTTATTCAATATTAGGCTAATAGAATTAAAATATTATTTATATACATTTGACAACTTGAACAAGTAATTGCTTGTCATGGAAGAAAACACTGAAAATGTGTTTTCTGTTTGGATTATAAATGTTTACATATGAAAAATGACCAAATATAAAATAAGTGTGCGTGAATTTTGTTTTCTTTGGCCACGAAGGAAAATTCTGTATTGTTTTCTATGAAAAACGGTCTTTTATTTCCTGTCCAGTGGAATTGCATGCATACTTTCATTTTTTATACTAGTGGAATTGTCTGAATTTAAATAAATGTATTTTCGTTTTGCTGTCATTTGACATGAAACTAATGAAGAAATATGCTAGACAACTAGCATTCGAGACCACAAGCAAGACAATATTTTAAAAATCAAAATAAAAGATACATGCATTTGTATCTTTTGTTATCGAAATTCTCAGACAAATAGTAATAATATATATATCAGTAACATATCGAATCCATTCTAATAGTTCCTAAGGGAAATGGTATGCCATAAAAAATGAACTAAAGTGGAAAAGGAGCAAAAATTTAAGACATCCCCAACCTTTTCTCAGTTGATTCACAGACGTGGTCTATTTTTTCAATTCCTACTATTAGTTCACACTCTCCCTATATATATCTTGTTCCAATTTTCAATCGTTCATAAAATATTTTTATTCTTCCACTCAAGTTCAAAGACATTTTTACAGTTGTAGTGGAGGACACTGGATGTTTTTTCAAATATTAATTCAGTAATTAAATTTAATTAATGAATTTTAATAAAAAGTAACTAAAGTAAAATTTTTCTTTTTGTTGACATAAGTAGGAATTGACTTAATTTTTTTTATATTACTTACTTAACTTTCATTGGCTATATGGTTTCTTTTCTGTCTTCATACTGATTTTACAAGATTGTGTAACCAACTTGCCATAAGAGACACATGATGGTGTAACCTGTTTGTAGAATACTTTACATTAAAAATTAATTTTCATGAAACAATGATTTTCATGATTTTCTCAGTTGATTCACAAAATGGTCTATTTTTCAATTTTCCTTCGCTATATGGGTTCTTTTTTTGTTTTCATACAGATTCTATAAGTTCGTATAACTTACTTGTCATAAAAGACACAGGTTCGCGTTACCAACTTGCCATAAAAGACACAGGATCTTGTAACCAACTTGTCATAAAAGACACAGGTTCGCGTTACCAACTTGCCATAAAAGACACAGAATCTTGTAACCAACTTGTCGTAAAAGACACCGGTTCGCGTTACCAACTTGCCATAAAAGACACAGGATCTTGTAACCAACTTGTCATAAAAGACACAGGTTCGCGTTACCAACTTGCCATAAAAGACACAGGATCTTGTAACCAACTTGTCATAAAAGACACAGGTTCGCGTTACCAACTTGCCATAAAAGGCACAGGATCTTGTAACCAACTTGTCATAAAAGACACAGGTTCGCGTTACCAACTTGCCATAAAAAAGACACAGGATCTTGTAACCAACTTGTCGTAAAAGACACAGGTTCGCGTTACCAACTTGCCATAAAGGCACAGGATCTTGTAACCAACTTGTCATAAAAGACACAGGTTCGCGTTACCAACTTGCCGTAAAAGACACAGGATCTTGTAACCAACTTGTCGTAAAAGACACAGGTTCGCGTTACCAACTTGCCATAAAAGACACAGGATCTTGTAACCAACTTGTCGTAAAAGACACAGGTTCGCGTTACCAACTTGCCGTAAAAGACACAGGATCTTGTAACCAACTTGTCATAAAAGACACAGGTTCGCGTTACCAACTTGCCATAAAAGACACAGGATCTTGTAACCAACTTGTCATAAAAGACACAGGTTCGCGTTACCAACTTGCCATAAAAGAGACAGGATCTTGTAACAAACTTGTCATAAAGAGACAGGTTCGCGTTACCAACTTGCCGTTTAAGACACAGGATCTTGTAACCAACTTGTAACCTACTTGTAACCTACCTACCTACTTGATCTTGTAACCTACGTGCAGGAAGGGACAGGATCATACAGCTTACTTGCAGAATACTGTATACATGTTTGCATTTTTTATGGCATATCATTTCCACTGTTTTAAAGTCCATAGAGATCAAACATTTGAATTGAATTATGACGTTATTTTAGAGTGCTAGTAATTTTGACATAAGACATAGAAAGGTGGAATTTAGCAACTTCAGAGTTTTAAAGGTGCGACCATGTTAGGTTAGTTGCTCTGTACCCATATTTGACCACCACAATTTTGCACAAACATACACAGAAATGGCATATGCAAAGAATCAGTTCACGACCACCTCTTTTAGACTGAATGATAGATCTTTCATTCCTTCAGATTTATCGTGACCGTATACGTTATGGGTATAATGTACATATAGTTTATGCTTCACTCATTTGGCTTTGTACCTGACTCCCTTAACGCGCTATTTATCTGCATCGTTATCTATCACTTTGGTACTGAATTAAAAATTTTAATTTTTTAAATTAACCTTTCCTAAAGCTAATTTTTAATTATGGACTGAAATGAATATTTTGAGATAGTTTATATTATTCTAATACATACAAGTTCATTCGTGTTATCGGTGGCCCAATCACCATTGCCCATCTCTTTGGCCTTTGGCACCGCAGGCCAGGCTTCAGGTTCAAATACTGAGATGGCATGGATAATTGTGAGTGGTTCGGAATAGTTAAATTCTAGATCCCGGTGTAGTTAGCCTAAAGTGTGCACAAAATGACAGTAGATTGACAAACCAAACAAAACCAAACCTCGTATTATCGTGCAGGTAGAAACAGTCTTTCTTTCGCGTGTGAACTTTCGTCTGCATTCTGTCCGCGTTAGTTTTTCAAAAGGAATCAAATTGAAACTTTTTAGCGATAATAGCAGCGATGTATCGAATGGTAATCTGCAATGAATCAAATATATTTTCGATTCTAATGTGTAATTCGAATATCTAAATATAAACTTGAATTTTTGTAATAAAAGAAAAACTTGTTTGTCATAATTCGAACAAAAATCTTTTTCTTTTAGTAAAAAAAAGTGTGGAGCCTGATGGCCGAGTAACTGGCCTAGGTGTCTTAAGTTTCAGGTTCAACTCCCTGCGGTGCCATGGATGTTTGTAGAGGTTCGAAATCAATTTAAAGCGTAGACCGAGGTCTAATATGACTGTAGAGCGTTGAGCGTAAGGCTGACAACCCTACCGCGTAAAAACAAAACATTTCTTATCTCGAAATCTGGCAGTAGGCAAACAACCTTGACAAATCATGAGACTGTGGCGCCACTGATATTGATGAGGATGAAAAAAAAAGTGTTCTGAATCCGAATTGTATTTAAAAAAAGAGACCTTTAAAACCGTTTTCTTATGTCTGGATAATTCTTTTCTATTTGACCTTTGAGAATATATAGGCGCTTGCTTTTTCTTTAAAATTTTTATCATTAATAGAGAGTTTTTGCATACCGTACGTTAGTTACCGTAAGTCGTCCCTTAGCTTTATTTTCTCTAGCGCGCATGCTCATAGGAAACTGCGCATGCGTATCTGTAATAATGTTTCCTATGAGCATGCGCGCTAGGGAGGAAAAGCTAACGGGCGTTCTACGGTAACTAACGTACGGTATGCAAAAACTCTCTAATATCTCATGTTGCTATCGTTATTTATTTATTTAATAAATTCCTTATCGTTTTCAAATGTCTGCTATACAACTACTGATAAGTTTAGGGGATTAAAAATAAATTAAACTGATCAGTTACTGATTTTGCGTTTTCACATAAGGTTCTATTAATTAAAGAGCATTAAAGTAAAATTGAAGACTTCTGTAGTACGAACATTGAGGTGAAATTGACCATGTTGCTGAAAATGCGAATACTAATGCGTGTTGTGCAGTACAATGTTCCCTATACAAAGCATAGGAACGAGCAATGTTTGTGCTGCACAGAAGCGATCTAAACATGGAAGAGACCCGTATCACGTGATGTGGCCCCTGCTTTCTGCCCGAATGATGACGTCACGCGATGAGACAGCACCGTCTGTTGGCGGAAAAGTAAAAGCGATTAACGAAGAAGAGCTTACACGACACCTAGCGAAATTTGCGTGCGTGACGGGTATTATACAGAAAGAATCAATGATGCGAAAGGGGTGGAATTTTTTTTTTTATTGTTATTTCAAAGCCAAGCGCTGTTTTTCTTCGTGCGTATATTGTTTGAGACATTTATTACAGAAATTTATTCTGCGATGTGAGTCATTTTTAATCTATACTTGCTGCTGCTGTAATGGAGGGTTTATGACTCTTAGACAGAAATAAACGATTCTTGACTTTTTAGGTTGGTACATATTTTATGAGGATTATGAGTCAGTAAATGTGTTTGTTGTTGAATTAAGGGTAACCGTGGTTTAGAGATGCACGGACAACAAATAAATTATATATCATACTTTAAAAATCTTCCAAAAATTATCTTTAAATAGATAATATAATATTAGAAAATATAATATATAGATAATATTTATTTTAAATATAGTATATCTATTATAAATACAAATATAAAACATATGTTTTTTTTTCTCTTGTAATAAATGAACTTTAAACAAAAAAATTTCAAATAATCCCATTCAATTTATTTATTTCTAAGATTGAATTATCTGTGTGTCTTTAATTATTTTTATGGATATCTAGTTGGTCCTAAGGTTATATTAAAATTGTTTTTATAACTCGGGAAAATTAAATTATTAAGCAACATGAATGAAGTTGATATTCTATTAATATTCTATTTTGGAAGATTTTTAGATTGTGATGAAAGTTTAAAGTAAAGAACAGAAGTCTGATCTAGTTTCATGAAAAAGTAACATATGATAAAAAGTGGTAAATATATAGTAAAAAATGGTAAAAATAAACGGTAAAAATTTATTCAATGTTTATTAATATGTTTCAAGTAGGCAATAAGTACTCCTGTCTACAATACTTGCTTACCCTAATCGTGGTTCAGCGGCAACGTGGGCAGCTGGTGAACGTTAGGGCTTATGTTCAATCCGCTGACGCCTTTGTTATACACATTGATTAAGAAAAAAAAGAGGTTAATAACTAATGTTAGTTAAAAAATATTGCATTCAAAATTTTGTTTTGGCATCTTTCGCAAATACAGCTCAGTTAATATTAATTGCAAGTGTTAGAAAACAGCACTATTATTTCTTTTACAAACAGTATTTTTTTTTTAAGTCTAGCATTACCGGATCTGTTAAAATCCCTTCTTTTTCGTTGAACATCAGTGGGACTCCTTGTAACACTTATGTATTCCACGAACAGCCCACCGACAGAGGATGAGGGGAGGGCAGCGCTATCGGAATGACTTTTAGGGGTAATTTTCGAGAATTTGCTTGTCGTATAGGAAAAAAACTTGGAAAACAACCAACCACCAGGCAGCCTGACTATTGATGTGAAATGTTGCTGAAAAGTATTGGCACAGTCGCCATTGAACCTTCTCGTTTTTGAAAGCAGCGACTACAACAATGCCTCTACTGGATTAGAATCTCAGTCTTTCTGCTCGCTAACTGTGCATTTCCACTCATTCATGAATCGGGCTTGAAAGCAACTTAATTGTCCATTATTTAATTTAAATAGAAATTTAAACATTTGAGACGATTCTATGTATAATATAAATAGCGCAATATAGGACGTGCTATCATCATTAATGGCCACAACCTTTTCTAGATAAGCTAGTTTGCAGTGTTTTCCAAACTGGCCCCACTTCAGTGAAATTCGGTTTGCGGTAGAATATTTTCTTTCCAATAAATCCTTTAAGTGTCAGGGTGTTTTGAGTTAATTTTTTCGCCCCATATAGAATTTCTTTGAATTCTATACTGCTAAAATATTTACAGGAAAATTAGCAGTTAAAAACTATAAGTTACGACGGTATCAAAAAAATTATAGCTATTCAGATATTCAGAAGTGAAAAACAAGAATAAAAACAGAAACAAACTCTCAGTTTGATAGGTTTTTTTTTCTCAGCTGACCACACACATTGCGTTGACCTATCTACGATTTGACCATTTGTGGCCAGAATAGAAAATCCTCGGATTTCTTAGTTACAAAATTAAATCTCGCAGAAACGACAACCGACAAACTGACTTTCTTCCTAAAATAACATCCACCAAAACTCAATTGCCTTTATCCCTGACTAGTGTTTTAAGTCGCAATTTCATTCCATTCCCTTCCCAATCTTTTTCCTTTTTACTCCTCTCGTGTTGTTTATTATCGAAACTTGAGTGCTGTATTTTTTTTCAATGTTTTTTCTTTTTGATTGATTTTCCTTTTTCATTCCTCTACCTTTTTTAAAAGATTTTCAATGGCCATTAGACCGAGATGGATCTTTCACTTTGTAATCAATGACAAAAGCATTAAGCCCGTATCATACGGGATTATATCCTTATGTCGTGTCAATATGAGCAATGTCTTTTAGTAATTATTTTTATGGTAAAATTCTATATTATTATTGTGTTGGTATATTCTATGTGTGTCCCTTGGAAGGGGGCTGTGTGTGGTCTCCGCACCTGAACGGATGGGTCACAGCTGGGGATGAAGGGGATATATGTGGAAAATATTTTAATTGGCAGGGGTCATAAAATACTTCGAGGCCAGATGGGTCAAGAAATCAGTTGAGCAAGACGGGGACTTGGATTTATGGACGGGGGTGCGTCTTCCCAACCGATATAGACTCTAATACGGTGTCGGCAATCGCCCCCCTGGAAAGTGTTTTAATTGGCAGGGGCCATAAAACACTTCGAGGCCAGATGGGTCAAGAAATCAGTTGATCAAGACGGGGACTTGGATTTATGGACGGGGAGCGTCTTCTCTACCGATATAGACTCTAATACGGTGTCGGCAATCGCCCCCTGAAAGTATTTTAATTGGAAGGGGGCCATAAAACACTTCGAGGCCAGATGGTCAAGAAATCAGTTGAGCAAGACGGGGACTTGGATTTATGGACGGGGTGCGTCTTCCCAACCGATATAGACTCTAATACGGTGTCGGCAATCGCCCTGGAAAGTGTTTTAATTGGCAGGGGCCATAAAACACTTCGAGGCCAGATGGGTCAAGAAATCAGTTGATCAAGACGGGGACTTGATTTATGGACGGGGAGCGTCTGCTCTACCGATATAGACTCTAATACGGTGTCGGCAATCGCCCCCTGGAAAGTATTTTAATTGGAAGGGGGCCATAAAACACTTCGAGGCCAGATGGTCAAGAAATCAGTTGATCAAGTCGGGGACTTGGATTTATGGACGGGGAGCGTCTGCCCAACGGATATAGACTCTAATACGGTGTCGGCAATCGCCCCCACCCCCCAGAATGAACTATAAAATGGAGGTGATGGACATCGCAAGGGGAGAGAGAAAAGAATAGAGACGAGGAACGGAGACTCCATAGCTTAAAGGAACGTGACTGATCGAGGCTGAGAGAGAGGTACCTTTTCCAGCGTAAAATAGATATATTTAACTGTGACGGCGATTCGGAGTGACTGGCTGCTCTGGCATACTTCTATGATTTAACTGGTGAACCCCTGGCAGCAGCGTGACTTGAAAGAAGAAAGTGTACAATCCAAGCTACATTATATCGTCAAGTTTCCCTTGGTCTCCTGCTGACACAAGAGCCCCATGAGCTGTTGGAGTACAAACCAAGCTACATTATATCGTCAAGTTTCCTTGGTCTCCTGCTGACACAAGAGCCCCATGAGCGGTTGGACGGAGCACCCTTGCTGCCAAGACTTTGATCCGGTGCGTATAGAGCATTATTATCACTAAGAACATTAAAGTTAACAAAAAAAAGAAAAGGAACCCTTCTTCCCAGCTGTCGTTGCAAATCATGAAACTGTAAGGTCAATCACCTTGTTATTATATTATTGAACATTAATTTAGAATTGAAAGCAACTGTATAAGTTATATTTTATTAAAGGCATTGTTTGAATTATACTTTTATTGATTAAAATAATTAAATGACCTTAATTTCTAGCTTACTATTGTAAATATCAATAAATACATTTTTGTTTATATTTTAAATTATGAAATTTTCGTCTGTGTGTTATTTCATGTGTGTTTCCTTTTCCAACTTACATAAGTCTCTGAAGGCATGCGAATTAGTTGATTTAAAATGTGTATGGGTTGTTGCGGAATTTCATAATGGTTATGGTGTGTCAAGTAAACGGTGTAGCTAGTTGTTTATAGGATTGAGTATTATTAATGTGTATGTTTAAAAGTAAATGACTACACCACATAAAAATTTTTGACACGACACTTACCTTCAATGGGATGCAAACTGCCTGTACCACTCATTTATTAAGTTTATGAAATTTATGACCTTTCCCTTTGCTCAAGACGAAAGTCTTGTTAAACTGTCTCATTGGTTCTCTCGAAATGAGCCATAGAATGATGCATGTGAATTAGATACTGGATGGAAAATGTGGGATGTTTGCTCCCCGATAAACTCATTATTTGAATGGGAGACCATAACAGTTTGACTCATATTTAAGGCTACGAAAATGACCGTTTGATAAGGCATTTAAAGGTCGCTGACGCGATCAAGGCACTCCTTCAAGCAGCAACTAACTAGAGAGTAATTTCTTCAAACCTGTGTAGAAGCAACCGCTTCAGGTCGTCGTAGACAACCATCTACATCTGGTACATACCATTGAATCGGTTAAAATATATTCCGGGTATCCGTTTGATGAATTTCTACTCAGCATCATGTATAGAGCCTTGATAAAATGAATTGAAGGCAACTTGTTTAATTGTATTCATTTAATAAATTCAACAACAGAAAAATCTACTTTCATTGATGATTTGAGTTTTGGTGAAGCTCCGTGGCTGCGTAGCAGCCGTTAGCTTCTATCTTGGATTGTCCGTGGAAAGATGAAAGAGCATTGCTGGGGAAAGAAAGCGGTAAAGACTAAAAGGAATCTTGCCCAAACACTAAAAGAAAGTTTAATAGAGTGAGTTTTTTTTTTTTTTTTAAATTTATATTATTATAATAATAAGTGATGAAAGTAATTAAAATACATGGGAGAGAAATAAAAGGAACGAGTAACTGTCCAGTGAAGGGAGCAGACATTAATTAGATTTGTTGAGGAAAGAGGAAAATCCATGCAGAATGACGAATAATTTATCTTCTTTGGTGGTGGCAGCTTGTAGGTTATTGAACATGGTTTGGATGCCGTCTGAGGAGAAAAGTTGAGCGAATTCTTTAAGAATGAATAGTAGTTGATGGATTTCAGTATTATTATTAGGAGAAGGAAATCGAGTTGGAAATGTTTTGGTTAAGAATTTGAGCGGAAGTGTTTTGAGAGGTGATGTTACTTGACACAATATTGGCGAAGGATATGTTAGAGGTGACTTGTCAGGAGGGGTGATATTGTGGAAGTTAGTGATTTTGTGGTGGGATTCGTGGTTTAGGGAATTTGGGGCAGCCGCGCCAAGCAGCGAAAATCTACTTTCATTACTTTTGTGTTATTTGTATTATAAACGTCAGCTTGATATTTGCATAATTTTGATTCTGAATGGTATGATAATTAGCAGCTTGAGTTTTTGAGCTCACTTCGTTGTTTGAGTTCAGTATTCGAGTTGAGCTCAAGCTTATCAACTTAACAAACTTAACTCAAGAGCTTTTAAAATTCTACGCTGATTTTTCAGTTGAGCTCAAACAACTAATATAGTTCATATAAGCGGGCTGAACAGTGTGTTGTGCTACTAAACCAGAGAATTCGACCTGAATTCAAAACATGACGGAAATATTTCATTATTTTGTCAGGCTACATCTTAAAAACTTAAAAACACTGCTTTTGTGCAAAAAGGGGTGAGTAAAAGGTTTCCAATCTCCCGTATAGTCTTGAAAATGGAGACATAATGCAATATATTCATTTATGTTGAAGTATATAATTTTGAATAGTATATAGAATATATTTTTGTTGAATAGCTATGAATAACTGAAGCATTAAATAGATTTTGGTAGGTAAATAGAGAAAAAAACAATGTGAACAAAATACAGAATTCTTTTAGGAACAAATTAAAGCATCTCCAAAACCTTTTCCTCAATGGGTTTTATTTTTGAAAAGAGAGTTTTAGCGTTAAAAGAAAAGAAAAACTCTAGACTTAAGCATCCTTTTTGTTCCCGGACTAAAAACTGATTAGAAATTCAATTCTACCTTTCTAGAAACCGATTACAGCTCCTTAATTCTCTCTCCAACGCGTGAATACCAACTAATCTCGTCAAGATTTAAACATCACTTAAATTCGACTTCGAGGTTTCGCTTCCTCTGGGGGAAAACGGAAGAACGAAAAAAAAAAAAAAAAATTTCCATCCACCCTTCTAAGAATTCTTTCCCGGTGGCATCGGCTCCCCTAATGATCGTCCGCGCGTGAAGAATCTCCTCCCCAAAGTGTTCCATCAACGAGAATCGCTTGAAAAACTTTTCCGGGCTTTTTAGGTCCGCTTCATTCTCGCGATCTGTTTCTGGAAAATTTCGCGAGATTCTCTTGCGTGAATCTTTCGAAAGAATAGTTGAGCACTCTCCGGCCCAAATTGCAGGTGCAGGAGTTTTTAATTTTGTTGCTTTCTGAAACGAGTGTCGTTTAGTTCTTGTCGAGTTACGTGATTAAAACTATTTGATTTTTAAAGTGTTTCATATTTCATAAACTTTGAGAGGCAGACGGAGAACTTGAAACTCGCTTCAGTAAAAACGCTCTAGTAACATTTATCGAGTGTTTCGTGGAAATATTAATGCTTTAGAAGATTAATTGATCGTTTAGGCATTCCGTATTTGGATTTATTTCATAGGATTATTGAAGCAAAAATATTTGAGAATTAATTTAATTATTGTGTAACTCATCATCATCATCTGTGTCACAACAGTTCCATGGTGGACCAAGGAAGTCCGCCTACTGGCAGATGTTATCTTTTTTACGAGGTAGGGTTGTCAGTCGTATGCCCAACTCTACAGTCATATTAGACAGGATCTACTGTTTAAAGTGGATTCTGAACATCCATGGCTCCCCGTGTGTCGATCTCGAAACTTTTTTTTTTTCCTAATGCTGTTGGTATAAACTGAGACAGTTATCTTAATGCCATAAACAAGGGTGCTCCACTTTTACCATTTAGCACTAGCCAGAGTATACGTGTGGCTTGAAGATATGCTAGTGACATTACCCCTACCACGCTCTACGATCTTATTAGACATGGATCTACGGTTTAAAGTGGATTTCGAACCCGAAATTGGAACTGGTATTTGGTATGGTAGTAGTATTTTATAAAAGTATTTTATTTTTATTTATTTATTTTCATTTTTTGATAATTTTCTTCTGACTTTTTATTTAATTCAACAAAAATGGGTTAAAATATAAAACTTAACTGCGTCACTAGTCGGCAAAAAGGATTAAGTTGCATATCGAGTATTTCATGTTGATACCATTATTTACCTATTTTATAAATTCTTTACCGCTCTTCAAATGTCTTCTACACAACTACTGATAAGTTTAGGTGATTACAAAATAAACTAAACTGAACAGTTACTGATTTTGTGTTTTCACATAAAACATGTGACACGAGGGCACTGCTAATTAAAGTGCTTTATAGTGAAATGGAAGACTCATATTATAGTTCAACGAGTAATATAAAAAAAAAAATCAATTCCTACTTTTGCTCACTGTATTGCAGAAAAGTCCTTTTTACGAAATTTTCCTCTTATCTCTGGCGCCATCTATTATTAGATACATGCAACTTAAATCTAAAAAATAAAAATTCATTAATTAAATTTAATAAATGAATTGATATTTGAAAGAACTGTATTAACATCCAGTGTCATCCACTACAAATTAAAAAAATGTATTTGAACTGAGTGGATCAATAAAAAATATTTCACCAACGATTGAAAATTTGAACAAGATATATATAGTGAAAGTGTGAGCTAATAGAAGGAATTGAAAAAAAAAAAAAAAAATAAAATTAATGAATTAATATTTGAAAACACTGTATTAACATGCAGTGTTATCCACTGCAAGTTAAAAAATGCATTTGAACTTGAGTAGATGAATAAAAAGTATTTTATGAACGATTGAAAATTTGAACAAGATATATATAGGGAGACAATGAGCTAATAGAAGAAATTGAAAAAAACTAAAATTAATGAATTAATATTAGAAAAACACTGTATTAACATGCAGTGTTATGCACTGCAAGTTAAAAAAATGCATTTGAACTTGAGTAGGTGAATAAAAAGTATTTTATGAACGATTGAAAATTTGAACCAGATATATATAGGGAGAGTGTGAGCTAATAGTAGGAATTTAAAAATCGACATTAAATTGACCATACTTGTGTTGCTGAAAATGCGAATACTAATGCGTGTTGTGAAGTACAATGTTCCCTGTACAAAGCATAAGCACGTGCAATGTTTGTGCTGCACAGAAGCGATCTAAACATGGAAGAGACCCGTATCACGTGATGTGGCGCCTGTTTTCTGCCCGAATGATGACGTCACGCGATGAGACAGCACCGTCTGTTGGCGGAAAAGTAAAAGCGATTAACAAAGAAGAGCTTACACGACACCTAACGAAATTTGCGTGCGTGACCAGTATTATACAGAAAGAATCAATGATGCGAAAGGGGTGGATTTTTTTAATATTTATTTCAAAAGCCAGGCGCTGTTTTTCTTCGTCGTGCGTATATTGTTTGAGACATTTATTACAGAAATTTATTCTGCAATGTGAGTCATTTTTAATCTATACTTGCTGCTGCTGTAATGGAGGGTTTATGACTCTTAGACAGAAATAAACGATTCTTGACTTTTTTTTGGTTGGTACATATTTTATGAGGATTGTGAGTCAGTAAATGTGTTTGTTGTTGAATTAAGGGTAACCGTGGTTTAGAGATGCCCAGATAAAAGAAATATAATATATATGCCGTACTTTAAAAATATCTATTGACAGATAATTTTAGGAAGATTTTTAGATTGTGATAAATGTTTAAAGCAAGAAACAGAATTTTGATCTAGTTTGATAAAAAGTAAACACTTAAACGTAAGATAAAAATGTATTCAATGTTGTTCTAATGCAGCTGGCAATACACAGCTAGTTAATATTTATGCCATGAACAAGGGCTGTGCCAAGCTGTTACTCATTTAGCACTACCCAGGGGTTATGTACCTTGAAGATATGCTACGAATGCGATTAAGACTACTCCCCTTCAAAACGCTTTACGATCCTATAGGGACCGACACCTACGAATTTAAGTGGATTACAAATCACTACACAAACCCATGTCACCGCTGGACTCGAACCCTAAACCGAGTACCGAGCACTAGAGCCACGGGTCGGACTTTAAAGTAATTTAATTGCCAATTTCTTATTTCAAATAAAAAATTAGAATTTAAACCTTTGAGATGATTCTATAATGTAAATAGCGAAATATAGATATAATCATGGGCCTGATGGCCGAGTGGTTAGTGTTCTGGCGCTTGATTCCACGTTTTGGTGCGAACTCCCGGCGTTGCCATGGATGGTTGTAGTGGTTCGAATCCACTTTAAACCGTAGGTCCCGGTCTAACATGGTTGTAGAGCGTTGCGGGATTTTTACGATTGCGGATAGAGAATTCGCTTAGATTAGCTACACACACCTCCTGGGTAGTGCTGAGTGAGTAACGTCGGTGCAGCGCTTGCCTTAAGGCATCCAAGACAGCTGTCTAAGTGTTTGTCAGCTGCATTAAAAAAAGGATATCGCCCCAATCTTTCTTGATGCGCTGTATGCAAGTTTGCAATGTTTTCCAAACTTTATGTAATGAAGTCTTTAGTGAAATCTTGCTTGGTGGCCGAAAAATTTTTGGTCCATAAATCCCTTAAAGTGGGGTTCCCGGTTATTTTAAGTTTATTTATTATTATTTTTTGTGCCTTACACCGGAATTTCTTTGAATTCTATAATGCTAATAAAAATTAAGTGTACGAAACTTAACTGCTGGAAACTACAAGTTAAGTGGGTGTCTAAAAATTGTAGCTATTCAGATATTTAGAAACGAAAAACATAAATAAAACAGAAACAAACTCTCAGTTTAATAGGGTTTTTTTCTTAGCAGACCCCACATATTGCGTCGACCTACCGATGGTTAGTCCGATTATGGTAAGAAGAGAAAGCACGAGAATTTCTTAGTTAAAAATTAAATCTAGTGGAAACTAAAAACCGACCAACTGACTTGCTTTGCAAAAATAACATCCCCCAAAAACTAAATTACCTCTGTTCCTGACTCGTGTTCTTAAGTAGCAATTTCATTTCCATTCCTTTCCCAATCTTTTCCTTTTCCTCTTCTGATGTTGTTTATTATCGAAACTTGAGTGCTGTATTTTTTTTCAATGTGTTTTCTTTGATTGATTTTCCTTTTTCATTCCGATACCTTTTTAAAAGATTTTTAATGGTCATTAGACAGTGATAGTTCTTTTACGTTGTAATCAATTACAAAAAAGCATTAAGCGCGTATCATACAGGCTTATATCATTACATTCAAGGTGACTCATACGTTTATCACTCATACGTTAAGTTTATGAAATGCATGCCGTTACAGCACAATCATGACCATTCCGTTTGCAAAAGATAAAAGTCCAGTAACCACAAACAGCTCTGTCCTCATTGGTTCTTGCGAAATGAGTCATAGAATGACGTATGCAGATGAGATACTGGGAAGATAAATGTGGGATCTTTTTGTCACCGATAAACTCATTATTTGAATGGAGGACAATAACAGTTTGCCTCATATTAAAGGTAACGAAAGCAACAGTCTGATAAAGACATTTAGAGGTCGCTGAAGCGATCAAGGCACTCCATCAAACAGCAACTAACTAGAGAGAAATAAAATGAAAAATTAAACCTAATGTGTCGACGCAACCTTTAAAAGTGGGGTTGCAGCACGATCCTCTGTCATCTACATACCATTGAATTGCTTTAAAATAAATTTAGCTTTCCTTTAATGAACTTCTACCGGTTCTTCTATCTTCTAACATCAGGTAGACAGCTTCATAAAAAAGTTGAAGGCAATTTAATTAATTGTATTCAATTAATAAATTCAACAAACAAATCTGCACCGCTACTTTTGTGCTATTTATACTGTTAACGCCAGCTTGATGATATTTGCATAATTTTGATTCTGAAGTGGTCTGATAATTAGCGGCCCGATTTTTTTGAACTCACTTCGTTGTTGAACACAGTTCTCAGTTTCAGCTCACTCAATTCAAACTACTCTTACATCGAAGTGTTTCGACAGTGTGTTGTGCTATTAAACCAGAGAGTTTGGTTCGAATTAACATATGATTACATTCATTATTTTGCAAGGAATGAACCAGCTGCATCATGATAACGAAAAATACTGCTTTTCAACAAAAGAGGTGGGGAAAAGGCTGCGAACCCCCCACACACACGAATGCATATATATATAAATCTTGAAAAGGCAGACATTATGCAATATATTTTATATTGAGGTATATAATTTTGAATATGTAGCTATGAATAAATTTAAACCTCAATTAGATTTTTGGTAGGCAAATGGGAAAAAACAACCATATTTAACTGTCAACGAAATGCCGAAAATTATTTTTGAAACAGTATCTCAAAAAGTATCTCCAAAAATGTTTTCCTGAATGAGTTTTGTTCCTGAAAAGAGAGTTTGAGCGTTAAAAGAAAAGAAAAGGCTCCAGACTTAAAAATACTTTTTTGTTCCCGACTAAAACTGGATTAGAAATTCAATTCAACCTTCCAGAAACCGATTACAACGTTTTAATTCTTTTCTCCAACACGTGAATACCAACTAATCTCGTCAAGATTGAAACATCACTTAAAAATCCGACTTCGAGGTTTCGCTTCCTCTGGGGAAAAGGAAAGATCAAAAAATAAAAAGAACCACCCCCTCTAAGAATTCTTTTCTTGGTGGCAACGGCTTCCCAATGATCGTCCGCGCTTGAAGAATTTTCTCCCCAAAGTGTTCCATCAACGGGAATCGCTTTTTGAAAAACTTCTTCCGGGGATTTAGGTCCTTTTCATTCTTGATATGAATTTCTCAGAAAAGTTTGGCGAGATTTTCTTGCGTGAATCTTCCGAGAGAATAGTTGGAACACTCGCCGGCCAAATTGCAGGTGCAGGGAATTTTTAATTTTTGTTGCTTTTTGAAAAACGAGTGTCGTTCAGTTCTTGTCGGATTACGTGATTAGTATTTGATTTTTAAAGTGCTGCATATTTCATGAACTTTGAGAGGTAGAACTTTTAAAACTCACTAGAAAGAGAAAACGCTTTTAATGTTCATCGTGTGTTTCGTGGAAATCCCTTGCTGTTTTGGAAAATTAATTGTTTAAGTATTCACAATCTGGATTTATCCTTTTATAGGGACTATTGAAGGATAAATATTTGAGAATTAATTTAATTATTGGTTACTCATCATCATGAACATCAGTGGCGCCGCAGTCCTATTGGTCAAGGGTCAACAAGGTCACTCCAAGGTCAACCACCTTACTAGCAGATTGCGAGAGAGAAGATGTTATCTTTTACGGGGTAGAGTTGTCAGCCCTGCGCCCAACGCTGTACAGTCGGCGGAGACCAGGATCTACGGTTTAAGGTTGATTCCGAACTACTATAAAACATCCATGGCATTGCCGGGACTCGAACTCGAAATCTTTTTACCCCTTAATGCAGCTGGCAATAACTGAGATAGTTGTCTTTGTACCATAACCAAATTCAACACTGCTGTTGCTCATTTAGCTTTATTCAGTTGGCACTTGTAGTTTGAAGATACGTTACTGACGCGATGGACTATCCACACAATGCTCTACGATCCTATTAGAACCAGAACTTGCTGTTTAAAGTGGACTTGAACCACTAAAAACACTCCGGTGTTCCGGATTCAAACTGAAGCCTGTGGTATGAAAGGCTAGAGTTAGCCAATTGGCCATGAGGTCTCCTTAATTTGTCAGTGATGGTCAAACCACATCTTAAGAGAGTTCAGAAAAATGATTTGCTTCAATGCAAATGTAAAGGAAACCAAAAATAAGTTTCCAAAACCTAGATCTTATCTTTTAATGGAAAATATAAAGATATAATATAAAATATAATGAATATGAAATATATGGATATATATATAAATCTGAAAATAGATAAGTCGTGTCATATATTTAATTACATTGAGGTATATAATTTAATATGTAGCTATGGATAAAATGGAAAACTTAATTAGATTTTAATTAGGCAAATGAGTGAAAAACATCATCATATTGAACTGTCAACAAAATGCTCAAAATTCTTTTTGGAGTAAATTCAAGCATCTCAAAACGTTTTCCTCAGTGGGTTTTTTTTTTTCCCCGAGAGTTTTTTAACTTAAAAAAAAAAAGACTCTAGACTTAAAAAAATACTTCTTTTCCCCGGACTAAAACTAGATTAAAAATTCAATTTAACCTTTCCAGAAACCGATTACAGCGTTTTAATTCTTTCTCCAACCCGTGAATACTAACTAATCTCGTCAAGATTTAAACATCACTTCAAAACCGACTTCGATGTTTCGCTTCCTCTCGGGGAAAAGGAAGAACGAAAAATAAAAAAGATCCACCCTTCTAAGGATTCTTTTCCGGTGGCAACGGCTCCCCAATGATCGTCCGCGCGTGAAGAATCTCAGCCCCAAAGTGTTCCATCAACGGGAATCAAGCTTTTTGAAAACTTTCCGGGGTTTTTTAGGTCCGCCTAATTCTCGCGATCCGCTTCTGGAAAAGTTTGGCGAGATTCTCTTGCGTGAATCTTTCGAGAGAATAGTTGGAGCACTCGCCGGCCCAAATTGCAGGTGCAGGGATTTTTAATTTTGTTGCTTTTTGAAACGAGTGTCGTTTAGTTCTCATGGGGATCACGTGATTAAAACTGTTTGATTTTAAAGTGTTGCATATTTCATAAACTTTGAGAGGCAGACGGAGAACTTTGAAACTCGCTTGAATGAAACATGCTTCAGTAATGTTTATAGTTAAAGAGAGCGTTAAAAGAAAAGAAAAAAACTCCAGACTTAAAAATTTTTTTCTTCCTCGGAGTAAAACTGGATTAGAAATTCAAATGAACCTTTCAGAAACCGATTACAGCGTCTTAATTATTTCTCCAACATGTGAATACCAACTAATCTCGTCAAGATTTAAACATCACTTCAAATCCGACTCCGTGGTTTCGCTTCCTCTGGGGAAAAGGAAATTAAAACGAAAAGATAAAAAGATCCACCCCTCTAAGGATTCTTTTCCGCTGGCAACGGCTCCCAAATGATCGTTCGCGCGTGAAGAATCTCAGCCCCCAAAGTGTTCCATCAACGGGAATCGCTTTTTGAAAACTTTCCGGGGTTTTTAGGTCCACCTAATTCTCGCAATCCGCTTCTTGAAAAGTTTGGCGAGATTCTCTTGCGTGAATCTTTCGGAGAGAATAGTTGGAGCACCGCCGGCCCAAATTACATGTGCAGGGATTTTTAATTTTGTTGCTTTTGAAACGAGTGTCATTCAGTTCTTGTCGGATTACCTGTTTAAAACTGTTTAATTTTGAAGTGTTGCATATTTCATGAACTTTGAGAGGCACACGGGGAACTTTGAAACTCGCTCCGATAAAAAACTCTTTAATGAAGTTTATCGTGTATTTGGAGGAAATATTAATGTTTTTGAAAAATAAATCATCGTTTAGGCCTATTCTTTCATAGGAATTTTGAACGACAAATATGTGAGAAATATTCTAATACATCTATTTAATTATTGTGTAATTACTGGTTATTTGAATTGATTTTCAAAGAATAGTTAGTGATTCCATATAAAATAATATAATTTTCTAATATTTATGTAATGGATATTGTTTATAACTATTCAAATATTAGATTTTAAACATTGAATTATTGCAGGCCTGATGGCTGTGTGTGTTTGGCGCTTGGTACCTTGATGTTTGCTGTGGAATCAATTTAAACCACGTAGGTCCCGGTCTAACAGGGCGTAGAGCATTTTGGGAATGATGTTTGCACCACATCTGTTGCGTATCTTCAAGCTGCTGTAAGCACACCCCTAGCTAGTGGAAAGTGAATAAGGTCAGTACAGCCCTTGCTTATGGCATAAGCGACAACTTCCTAAGTATTTGCCAGCTACATTAATAAAAACCCATTGAATTACAAATAGTTGCATAATTCATAATATTTGAAATTCACTTTGAATTAAAACGCTTTCGTAATGTTTATCGTGTGTTTCATGGAAATAGGAATATTTTTAAAAAAAAATCAATTGATCCTTTAGGCATTGAAAATCTGGATTTATTTCATTTAGGAATATTGAAGCGATAAATATTTTAGAAATAATTTAATCATTTAGTAACTCATCATCATCATTATTATCAGTGGTGCAACAGCCCCATGGTGGGCCAAGGCCTTGTACCTACTGGTAGATTTCAGAGACAGGGAGATGCTTTATTTTTACAGGGTAGGGATGTCGGTCCTTACCCCTGTAAAAATAAAACAACAGTCCCAACAGTCATATTACTAAGACCTACAGTTTACTATGATTCGAACCACCACAAGCATTCATGGCTCCGCTTGGAATCGAATCGAAATCTTTTTTTTTCTAGTGCAGCTGGCAATAACTGAGACAGCTATCTTTATACGTGAGACTGCACCGCTGTTGTTACTCATTTAGCATTACAGGGGCACGTGTAGCACAAATGGCCACGTGTATGGAGGCACGTGTAGCTTGAAGATAACTTCATTCGCTATTTACACTACCCTCAGCGCTCTGTGGCAAATATTAGACCGGAATTTACGGTTTAAAGTGTACTCAGAAACACGTCGAAAATTCATGGGCACCGTCGGGACTCAAATGCGAAACCTGTGACAAGAACGCTAGTTACTTCTGGCCATCAGGCGCCATTGAGTAAATCTATTTGATTTACCTCGAACTTAAATTCATTGATTTTCATAGAATAAGTTAGCTATACCACATAAAATTATAAGTAATTTTTCTAATCATATTTATGTAATGAATATAGAAATTTTTATTATTATACTATAACTATTCCAATATCAGATTATAAATATTGAACTATAATACAATTGATTTATTGGTACTAAAATTGATTATGTTATATTATATTTGTAGTGGTTGAATGGCTAGCGGTCTGGCGGTAGGCACCACAAGTTACGGGTTCATGACCCGGCGGTGCCATTGGTGTTTATAGTGGTTAGAATTCACTTTAAAACGAAAGTCCCAATCTAATATGAATGTGAACGTTAAGCGTAACCCTAGCGTAACTACCCTGTAAAAACAAAAACATCTCCTGTATCCAGAAAATCTGCAAGTAGGCAGACGGCCTTGTCTCACCATGGGGTGGTTGCGCCACTGATGATGATATATAATTTTTTAATATGTAGCTATGAATATACGGAAAACTGAATTTAATTTTGGTAGGCAAAATAGGAAAAACATATTTAAACTTTTTAATACATATTTTGATTCTTAAGTAACTATTTGATTCCAAGTTTCCATACTTATACAGGTTTTATTTTCACAGAATACATAGCGATTCCATATAGAATGATATAATTTTTCTAATCCTATTTATATACGGATATTATTATCGAAAAAAATTTCTGTTGTTATTACTAATCCTTCTGGTGCAGGAAAACCTACACCGCGTCTCATACACCCAGTCGACTGGTCCATAGTTAACGATAATATGTAGCTTTGCTTCCAGCGAAGAACTATAAGAAATGAAAACTGACTGAACCTCGAGACAACGCTCTACGATTATATTAGACCGGGACCTACGGTTTTTAAAGTGGATTCCGAAAGTATCGCCAACATACACATCACCGCCGGAACTCTCGAACACGAAACCTGTGGTACAGAGCGCTAGCCACCTGGCCATCATACCACAAAACAAATATAGATATATATAATTAGATAAATCTTGACTAAACATATAAATCTTGGAAATACATAAATCTTTTGAATGTAAATCTTCAAAAGCCAGGCATTATGCAATATATTTATTTATATTGAGGTATATAATTCTGAATACGGGAATATTGGAATACTATGTGATAAATTAAAAGTTGAATTAGATTTTGTAGGTAAATGGGGAAAAAATCATATTTAACTGTCAACAAAATGGTTGAAAATTCTTTGGAAACAAATTAAAGCATCTCCAAAACGTTTTCTTTTCAATAGGTTCTCTTCCTGAAAAGAGAGCGTTAAAAAAAAAGAAAACTCCAGAGACTTAAAATCTTTTTTTTCTTCCTTGAGTGA
>BPLR01020578.1:0-41342 GCA_021605095.1 Caerostris extrusa | reverse complement strand
GTCTAAAGACAGTGATCTCAAGGTCATAAAAAAGTAGCTGAGCAAAACTATATTCTGCGCATTATATTTTCATAAAAAATTGTTAAAAAAATTTAAAAACAACGAATTTTCATGCTTCCTTTTTTTCTTTTAAAGAAATATATAAATGCAAACAAAACGAAATAAATGTGTGAGGTCAAGAGAATGATGAAACGTATTATCGCACAAAATAATTTTTATTCGCACATAAATGCAATAAAAAAAATGAGGGGAAGATTAGCATAAACGCGTGTCGCTGAAATGAAAAGAAATGCGAGTATCAAAATGAAGAAGATGAAAAAGAAGAAGAATTCGGTGTAAATGAGCTTTCCGTGCAAAATGAGTGATCAGCGGTCATGCCTGAAAACGCAGCGACAAGCCAGTTATTTTCCATATCATTTTACGCGTTAGCATTTGCATAGGACTCCTATGGTAATGGTTGCGTCGAATAAGGGTGTGTGCGCATTTTATGGCTGGTCCTTCTTTAAAAGCCTATTTCGGTTTATCGGTTGGCCTTATGGAAAACAAACGCTGGTTTAGTTAAATAACGACGGCTCGGTTAGAGACAGCACGAATCCGACATGGTGTCTGCTGTAGGATTATTCACCAAAAAGCTGTGAGTAGTGTAGTTTTTAGTTGGTTGCTGTATTTTTTGCTCTGAAATAGTTAGTAGTTGTCCCTTTATTTTATTTTTCAATGTGAAGATTTCTGTTAACTATAATATAAGAATAAAATTATTAAATATTTCGAGAATAATTAAAAAAATTATTTGTATTTAAATTTTTGTATCTTCTTTTTTATCTTTTAATTTTTGCAACTTAAGTCGTCGTAGCTGTGAAAAAATAAAGCAGATATGTTGTTTGCTACAGGGTCATTTCAATAATTAGTTAAAAGCTTTAAGTTATCAATGAAAAAAAAAATCACAAATTAGGTAGTTTGTTAGGGTTTAGGTTTGGTTTTGGTTAGGTTTTAAGTTTGGTTTGGTTCGGTTTTCGGTTTGGGGTTTATTTCGGTTAGGTTTGGTTGGGTTTGGTTTTAGGTTTCGATTAAGAAAGAGCACGAATCCAGCAGGAGATAGGGTGTCTGCTGTGTAGGATTATTCACCAAAAGTTAGAGTGTAGTTTAGTTAGTAGCTGTATTTTGTTCTAAAAATAGTTAGTAGTTGTACTTATATTTCATTTTTCAATGCGAAGATTTCTGTAACTATAATGTAAGAAAAATATGTTGTGGTTAATAAATCATTAAATATATTCGAAATTTAATTAAAAAATTATTGGTAGTTAAATGTTTCTATCTTCTTTTTTTTATATTTTAATTTTTGAAACTTAAACCAACTGTGAAAAAAAGGGTGTGAAAAAGTGGTGGTGTTAAAAAGGTATTAATAATGGCGTGTCTGCTTGGATTATTCACCAAAAGCTATGAGCAGTGTAGTTTAGTTAGTAGTTGTATTTCTGTTCTAAAATAGCTAATACTTGACCCTTCTGTTTGATTTTTCAATACAAAGGTTTCTGTAACTATAATGTAAGAAAAATGTGTTATGGTTAATAAAATCATTAAATATATTTGAGAACTTAATTAAAAAAAAAACTATTGGTATTTAATTTTGTTCATATCTTTTAATTTTTTTGCAACCTAAACCGTAACTGTACGAAAAACATAAAGCAAATATTTTGTTTGTCGCAGAATGATTTAAAATCTTTAAGTTGTCAATGAAAAATTCTGAAATCAAGTAGTTTGTTAGGTTTTTGGTTTGATTTTGGTTTTGGTTTCGGTTAGAGAGTGCACGAAATCTGCAAAAGATATGTTGTTTGCAATAGGATTATTCACAAAAAGCTATGAGTAGTGTAGTTTAGTTAGTAGCTGTATTTTTTTTTTTTTGTTCTAAAACAGTTAGTAGTTGAGTCTTTATGTCATTTTCCATTCGAAGATTTATGTCTTGTAGCAATAACTTAAAAAATATGTTACGATTAATAAAATTATTAAGTATATTCGAGAATTTAATTAAAAATTATTGGTATTTAAATTTTTTCGTATCTTCTTTTTTTAATTTTTTTAATTTTGCAACTTAAACAGTAATTGTGAAAAAAAAAATAAAGCAGATATGTTGTTTGTTACAAGGTTATTTAAATAATTATTTAAAAGTTTTAAGTTATCAATGAAAACATTCCCAAATTAGGTAGTTCGTTATGTTTTGGTTTAGGATTTCGATTCGATTTTGGTTTTGGTTTTAGGTTTCTGTTAGAGAGGCGCGCACGAATTCGGCAGGAGATATGGTGTTTGCAATAGGATTATTCACCGAAAGCTATGAGTAGTGTAGTTTTGTTAGTAGATGTATATTTGTTTAAAATAGTTAGTAATAGTCCCTTTTATTTCATTTTCAATGCGAAGATTTCTGTCTTTTATCAATAATTTAAGAAAATATGTTATGATTAATAAAATCATTAAATATATTCGAGAACTTAATTTAAGAACTGTCAATTTAATTTTTCTTCTTAAAACTGTCAGTATTTAATTTAATTTTTGCAACTTATAACGTAATTGTAAAAATAAAGATATTTTGTTTGCTATAGGATTATTTAAATAATTATTTAAAAGCTTTAAATGATCAATGAAAAATTCTCAAATTAGGTAGTTTGTTAGATTTTTGTTTGGTTTGTTTGGTTTTTAGTTTAGGTTTCCGGTTTGATTTTTTAGGTTTTGGTTTTTAGGTTTCGGTTAGAGAGAGAACGAATTCTGCAGGAGATACTTTGTTTGCAATAGGATTATTCACCAAAAGCTATGAGTAGTATAGTTTAGTTAATAGATTTTTTTTTTTTTCTAAAATAGTTAGTAGTTGTACTTGTATTTCATTTTCCAATACGAAGATTTTTGTCTTTTAACAATAATTTAAGAAACTATGCTATGTTTAATAAAATCCTTAAATATATTTGACAACTTAATTAGTATTTAATTTTTCTGTATTCTTTTTTAATATTTTAATTTTTGCAACTTAAAATTGTAACTGTAAAAAAAAATCAATCAGATATGTTGTTTGTTACATGGTCATCTAAATAATTATTTAAAAGCTTTAAATTATCAATGAAAAAATTCCCAAATTAGGTGGTTTGTTAGATTTTCGGTTTGGTTTTGGTTTTCAATTTTTTTTAGGATTTTGGTTTTAGAATTTATATTCAATTCTTTTACACAAATTGTTGATGATTGCTGCCCAATTGTTGTTTGATTGTTGTTTTCCGTATTTTAAGTAGGATGGTAATTGAGATCTAAATATTTCTTAATTTTTGCAAGAGTAGGGAATATAGTAAATTAAAAAAATTTTATACGAGTGATTTTTATTTCACAATTCTTATTTTACCAATTCTGTTTGTTAAGGCAAATATTCGATATTTTGATCGTTAAATGGAATGATCAGAATATTTTTTATTTAATATTAGCAGACTGTGCACCAATTATAGGTAGTTAGGGATAAATGATTCGAGAATAATATTTTGTGCCCAAAAGAATTATTTAATAAATTATCAAAAACTGTGCGTATTGTAGTATAAGATTTTTAACTTTTAGTAATTGCATTTTTTAAATTCTTATTATTCCATTTAGTTTAATAGTTTAATTGACCGACAGTTTAATTTATATATATATATATATATATATATATATTTTTTAGTTGTAACAGGAGTAGATATGGCGTTGTTAGCAAGATGCACAAAGTGATAAAATGCATTTTTAATAACTAATTTAGATATTTTATAACTATTAAAAGCTGAAATTTTTAGAATTCTTATTTAATAATTTCCTAGAAAGATATGATTAGAATGATAAAAACGGGAATAGACGCGTTTTACCCGTTCAAATATGTGAAATAATTGGGAATGGTAAATTTTAAAATTTGTGAACTTCTACTAATAGCATTGGACAAAAAATAATTATGTACATTCCACCTTTTTTAAAATATTATCATCGAATCTTTAATATCATATTGTTGAATCTTATCATTATAATATAATAAAGATAAACAATGAACAAGTTAGTAACATATTTTCATGATAGATAAATTTACGTCATTTGTGATTCATCAGAAAATTGGGAATTCTTTAACTTATTTTTTTTTTTAAAATGTTGCTTTTTTTTTAAATTTTTATTTTTAATCTTTAGTGAAGATGTATATTTATCATTATCGAATCTTACCAGAATAATATCCTTTATAAAAGTAGACATTGAGCAAATTAGTGACATATTATTTTCATGATAGATAAATTTACGTCATTCGTGAATCACCAGAAAATTAGAATCATCAGTTGCTTTTTTTTAAATTTTTAAAATCTTTAGTGAGATTTTTATCACTCTTTACCAATATTTAAAAAAAATGTGAATTTTATTTTCATGAAGATAAATTTACGTCATTCCCACTCTTTAACTTATTTTTTTAAATGTTGCTTTTTTTAAATTTTTTTATTTTTTCATATTTAGTGAGGATGTATATTTATCTTATCGACCCAAGAATAATATCCTTTATAAAAAGTAGACATAAAATACATATGACATAAATAAATTTATTTTTAAATGTTGCTTTTTTACAATCTTTAAATGTATATTTATTTTAACAAAATAATAATAAAAAAATTCTGTGTTTATTTTCATGATAGATAAATTTACGTCATTCGTGATTATTTCTTTAACTTATTTTTTTTTAATGTTGCTTTTTTAAATTTTTATTTTCAATCTTTAATTACATTATGAACCAGAATAATAATAAAAAGTAGACATTGAGCAAATTTTTAAAAATTCTTTTCATTTTTTAAAATTTTTTTTTAAATGTTATTCTCTTTAGTGTATATTTATCAATGTTAATATCCTTTATAAAAGTGACATTGAGCAAATTAGTGTCATATTATTTTCATGATAGATAAATTTACGACATTATTTTTTTTTTTTTAAATGTTGCTTTTTTTTTTTTTTTTTTTTTTTATTTTCAATCTTTGAGTGAGGATGTATATTTATCATTATCAGATCTTACAGAATAATATCCTTTATAAAAGTAGACATTGAGCAAATTGGTGACATATTATTTTCATGATAATAAATTTACGTCATTCGTGAATCATCAGAAAATTGTGAATTTTTAACTTAATATTTAAAAAAATGTGAATTTTTAAATTTCTATTCCCACTCTTTTAATGCAAAGATTCATATTTTGATATCTTATGACCAGAACAGTTAAAATATATGACAAAAATAAATTTATTACACAAAAATGTTTTTAACAAAATAAAAAATTCTGTATTTTTAATTTCAGTTTGAAGAGAATAATTACATTCTGAAAGTATAAATGATATCTTTAAAAATTCTTTTCATTTTTTTAAAAATTTATTCTAGTAACAATGCTGTCTTGAAATGTAAAAATCACAACATTGTTTAATTATATAAGCGACAGAATTTATAAAAAATTAAAATTTTGTTACTTTCAAATCAACAAATTAGTGCTTCAAATAATGAATAAACCGTGGTCCCGGTCTAACATGATCGTAGAACGTTGCGGTATACTGTTACTCTGCGTCCGTAGCTTATTTTCAAGCTACGCACCTCTGAGTACTAAATGAGTAACGTAAGTGCAGCGCTTTGCCTTAAGGCACCGAAGATTATTTTTCTAAGTGTTCGCCAGCTGCATTAGAACAAAAAAAAAAATAATGAATAAACCAGGTCGAGGTGGATATTTTGAGATTCAACTAGTAAAAAATACCCAGTGAATATCTCATATATGATTTTGAACGATTTTTAGTTTTGGTTTATTTATTACAAGTATAGAAAATATTATTTGAAAATGTGTCTGAAAAAAGCCCAAATTAAAGTCACTAATTTACTAATAAGTCTGAAATCCTAAATTCACTATTTCACTATTTTATAATAAGTCTGAGAATTAAATACTTTTTAATAAATAAAACACTGACTAGTATGCTGTGGTTAAATTGCTTTGATTGTCTCTTAATATGATAAAAGTAATGCAATTTAAATTGAAGATTGTTATATTACTACATATTGTTTTATCATTGTTATGTTCTCTTAATACTATCTAAACGAAAATGGAGTGAGAATTTGTTTATAATTTTCATTTATGTTAGAAAAATGTTGTAACATTCAGTAAATTTCAGAAATACATCTAAAAGAAACTGTATATTCAACACATTATATAGTTCGGAATTTTTTATATTGTCTTAATTAAATATAAATATAAGTGATTTAATATATAAATAGCGATTAGATACAAATCAACTCAATAAACAAGCAATATTTTCTCCCCCTCTCTCTTTTATATATGATTATAGATAAAAATAATATAGTTCTGAAGAATTCTGAGAAAATTTAAAAGGTGGGCATTAAATACTATTTAAATTTTTTCTGCTTCTCTAAAATACATTATTTCGAAAAAATTTAAAATATATTATTTCAAAAAAAAAAATCCATAATAATAACACATTTATAAATTTCATAATTGGTTCATATATCTATTCTATTATTTTAATGTTGATTAATGTTTTTAGGTATCAACTTGAGCAATAAAAAAGTAATAAAATTTATATTAAAAAAAATTTTTGGCTCAAATATAAATAAATTTTATTAAAATGATTTATATAAATTTTATAATTTAAATTTAAATTAATAAAAATTAAACATTTAATTTTAATTATCATAATTTAATTAAATCATTTAATTTCATCATTTATTGGACAATGTATAAAGTAATAATGAAGATATTTTGCATTGATGCATCACGTTAAATATAAATTTTAAAATGCTTGTTTTTACTATAAATAATTTATTTTTTTTGTTAATGTAATAATTAAATTTAACTATTCTTAGTAAATAAGCCTTAGCTTACATATTTAAATAGGAACTTCATATATTTTTAACTGTTTAAATATTTATGTTTACATTTGTGCCATATGAAAAATGTCACTAAGAAATTAGATTTAACATGGAACGTACGTTTGACAAGCCAAATTATAAAATCCATCAAAATTTGTCTTTTTATCGAAATTTTTTTAGTATGAATTTTTTTTTAATGTTTTCTAATACATAACAAAAACATTTATCAAAATAAATGATAATTTTACAAATGATAGTTAAATAAATAATCTTTAACAAAATCATGATTTCTAATACATAAAAAAATCCTGAAATTATTTAACAAAAATCGTCAAACAAAATAAATGATAATTAAGTAAATAACAACTAATAAAAATCATGATTTCTAATACACAAAAAATCATGGAAATAAAAATTTCTTTTTCATAGAATAAAAATTGTAATTTTCTTACGAAAATTGTGCAAAATGAAATTGATTAAAGACTTCAATTTTCAATTGTTGAATTTAAATATAACCCATGTGTATAACCTTAAAAAACTTGTAATATTCAAAATTCATTTTTTTATATCAAAACTTGAACTTTTAAATAACAGCAAAAATTCATAAAAATTGTTTCTGTATTAGTTATTTCTGTGACAATTATTTTATATTTTTATGAATAAAAAGGACCTTAATACAAATTGAAGGCTTCAATTTCATGAATTAATTAAATTCAAACAACATGCAATAAAATATTACAGATATCTGATTGTTTACAAATATCATTTGTTTTTATAGATTTATGGAATAGAAATTTTTATCTTTTTATAGAAATATGACGCGATTTAGTTTTATCGAAATATGTTGTGCATAATATTGTTGTAATATGTTCAATATCTTTTTCTTGCAATTTTTTTTATTCTATTTTTTAACTTTCATCTATGTATTTTCGTTAACAAAACATAAAATTAAAATGTAATATAACATTTACACAAAAATAGTTTTACTGTTTTTTATCTATTGAACAAAGCAGTGAATTTTACTTGTAAAGATGTGTTTTTAATTTAAAAATATTTTTATACTTACTACGCTGTCTGACTTAGAAATTCCAGAATGCATTTGGTCTTCCGATGAAGCATGTCTTAGTAAAACTGTCTTACTTTACTCTTCCTTATAATCAGACATCTTCTTCAAGAACAGTGGCCTGGTAGCCTGGTTGCTGCCCCTCTCTGTCCTTTGGTATCACATGCTTCGAGTTTGAATCCTGGCAGTGGCATGGATGTTTGTGAGTGGTTCAGAATCCACTTTAAACTGTAGGTCCCGGTCTGTTTAGCCCTAGTGTGCACAAGATGACCGTAGAGCGACAAACCAATCTTCAAGAACGTTTTTTTTAATCTCCTAAAATCCATCTAGTATAGAATTAAATAATAAGCTGAAAATAAAAATATTATTTATATCATAAGGATTATTTTTCTATGAACACAATAAAACATTATTGTTTTTAGAAGCTTTTAACTATAATTTTTATTTAAGTTTAAAGAGTTATTCATTTAGATTATTAATTTAAAGATGGGAAGTTGCTTGTTTAATTAAAAAATAGGGTGTAATATATTAAAAATAATAATACTAATAAATTATAATTGCATATTGCTTCCCAAAATTATTGGAAAAATATAATTATTCAATTAGTACATTTGATATCTATTTGTTTTTATTATATTTTGCATCAGAAAATATTTAAGATTTATGACTTATACTTTCAACAATATGATTCATAAGTGTTTTAATTATTATATACCGCACAAGTGAAAGTTTACTGATCTTAAATTTATCAAATGTAACTAAGGCTAAATAATAATAATTAAACTTTCGCTATTTTAAACCCTAAAAAAAGAGAAATACTCAATTGCAAGTAGTGTTATAAATAAGCATAATCAGTCTAAATAAACTTAACAGAAAGCAAATTTAAATTGTTAAACTCATCCGAATTTATTTAATACGCTAGCTACATAAATATTCTAATGGCAATTTATGTGCTTAATGTATGTAGATTTCATTAAATTTTTTTTTATTAAAATCGTGTTAGTGTGGGGATTTTTCATCATGTGTCATGTTGTCATGTAATCATGTTTAATGTGTAATCGTGCTCATGTGTGTGGATTTTATTCTTAATTTTTTATGTGGATTTTATTCATAATTTTCTTATGTGGAAGTTTATTCTTAATTTTTTTATGTGGATTTTATTCTTAATTATTTTATGTGGATTTTATTAAATTAATTTTATAAACTTGTTTACTAAAAATTCAAGAAATAATTTTTTTTTACTGCTTGAATCCCTAAAAAAAATTTAACAGAAAATTTTTTGAAATATTGTTAGTATGTTGAATTAGTATTTTTTTTTTTTCTTCAGAGAATTAACCTACATAAAGTACATAAATAACCAACATAAATAAAAATTATTTAATATGATAACTACATGAATAAACATTTCTCAACTGATATATGGTCATTATACACATCATGTTAGAAGCTCTAGATCAGGGCTGGCCAACCTAAATGATCTTGCGGGCCACTTTGGAAATGCATCCTAACCCGCTGACATCATATTAAATTATGCATACCCATATTAGATTTAGATCCACTATCGATATTTTTTGGAGTGAAGAATTGAAACATAATGAGTTATTATTTTTGTGTTTACTATTAGTCTTAACATAGATAATATAATCATGTAAACATAGATAATATAATAATAAAGATATTAAAAGCACATTGTAAAGAAATGTATAACACTAAAAATAATAGTAATTACACAAAAATACACAAAACACATGTAAAAAGTAAGTAAGTACACAAGTACACAAAAAGTAAAAGTATGTACTTACAGTTAACTTATGTACTTAACTTAAAACTTATGTATTTAAAGTTACTTATGTAAAAAGTACATAAGTAAAAAAAGTACACAAAAAGTAAGTAAGTACAGTAAAGTAAGTACACAAAACACATGTATAACACTAAAAATGAAATAAAAAATATATAAATATAAGCGAAATAAAAAAAATGAAATCATTAAAAAATATTTATTTGGCCATTATAATAATAATATATAATAATTTTTGTAATAATATATTTTGTAAAAGTGTGATAAATCTCACTGGCCGGAAAAATATTCAAGTTGGCCCGCATGAGGCCGGCAGGCCGATGGGTTGGCCACCCCTGTTCTGATCGACGATGTCCATCCATGACATTCTTCAATGTCTTCCCGAAGAATGTTCTCTTTGCAGCGGCAGGGGAAAGTTCTTCCATCCGATCCCCAATCCATTCTCCAGGTTAAAAACACAACTATTTTACCTCCAGTGTTATCCATTCTGAAATGGAATAAAATTTACTATTTAATCTTCCACAAAACGATATGATATGCGCATTGTTGGCAAACAATTGCGATATCATTTATTGAATTCTTTAAAAACGAATTCATTCATTCATATATAATTCTCGCATTCATTAATAAATAAATGAGCCTATTACAATAAATCGGTGGTGATCAACAATTGAAATGGTCAGTCATTTGTAAAAGTGAATTTTGGTAACTCAATAAATGAGTTAAATACAATAAATATGTGATAATCGATTTTATCAACCTTTTAATTATAAAATGTACTAGAGTTTCTAAAGATTGACAAAATAATATTAACAATTTTCAGAAATTCTCATTGTCTTCTTTTTTCCCCCTCATTTATGTAAAAATGATAGGTTTAAATTAAACCTCGTAAAGGAATGAGGCTTGTTAATTTTTACTTAAATTTTCTGCCATGCATTTTATATTATCATCATCACTGGTGCAACAGCCCCATTGTAGGCCAGGGTCGTCTGCCTACTGTCAGATTATGAGAAGAGATGTTTTTCTTTTTACGGTGTATGGTTGTCAGCCCTATACCCAACACTCAACAGCCATATTAGATAGGGACTTAGTGGATGTTTGTAGTGGTTTGGAATCCACTTTTAAACCGTAGGTCCCGGTCCTAATAGGATCGTAGAGCGTTGCGGAGGCATTGTTATTCCGCGTCCTTACACGCGCCCCCTGGGTAATGCAAAGTGAGTAACATATGTGCAGCGCTTGCCTTAAGGCATCTAAGACCAAGCTGTCTAAGTGTTTGCCAGCTGCATTTGAAAGAAAAATATGAATGAATAAATCTTCGTGACCTTGAAAGCAGTTATCATGAGAGAACTTCAGACATAATATAATTTTCAAGACGTGCAGCACATTTTCAAATGATAATTAATCAGACAATCTTCTTAAATGAAAGTAAAAAGAGTAAAAATAATTATAAGAAAAACTGAAAAAGATTAATCGAATCCACTAGATCGTTCATAATGATTCGTTCTTGTTCTATGCTTGAAAATTGCTATTTTCAAATATAAGTGAAATTCGGCTGGAATTTATCCATGCATAATATCACAGTTTTTTGTTGAGAAAATTTCAAAAATATTATTCAGGCTAACTGAAATAATATATATATATATATATATGCGTGTGTGTATTCTTATATATATATATATATATATATATATATATTACAAATATTAATGTCACAAATTAAATAGATAAAAAACAAATGCCTTCTTCTACATGAACTACTTTTTTTTTCAATTTCAAAATTTTAGTACATATCTTTGTTTGTAGTAATGGCCATCACAGAAATAAATTATTATTTACTTAAAAATATTTAAATTTGTCAACAGTAATTTTATTAAATTTAGATGATGATTCAATTTTTTAAGTGCAATGTTTTGTAAATCAGTTAAATAATTTAAAATGAATTTAATTTAAAACTGGGAATATTAAATTTTTTTTTTTTTGCTATAATTTTGTTATTACTACTTTTGTATTATAATTTTGTTGTTATCACTTTTATTATTATTACTTTTGATATAATGAATTCTTGTACATGAAATATTTAGAATATTAGTAGTTTTAAAAGCAACGATTGTTTCTCGTCTTTATGTATAAAATGTACAAATTAGTGAAAATATATAAAAATGTGCAAGCACACAAATTAGTGAAAAGATATAAAAATAATCAATGAACTTAATAAAGAATCTAATATAAAAACTGTTTCCAGCCCAACTGTTATTTTATATGTTTAATAACATATTTTAATTAATTATTAAATATACTTCAATTCTTCTTCATCATCATCATCATCACTACAGCCCCATAATAGGCAAAGGCTATCTGTTTGCCTACTGGCAGATTTCAAGACAGGAGATGAGTTCTTTTTACGGGATATGGTTATCAGCCCTATGCCCAACACGCTACAGTCATACTACTACATCACTTCACTGTGCCTAGAGCTGAGTTTTCACCTTTACAGATTGGGAATGACATGGGTAAAAAAGTCTGACTGGGATCTGAACAACGTTCTACGATCACATGAGACCGGAACCTACGGTTTAATCACTTTTTCACGTTTAAGTGGATTCTGAACCACTGCAAACATCCATTGATGCACTGGATAAAAATTTCCCATGGAAATTGCTAATATATTTTTTGTTCATATTAAAAATATATGTAAAAAAAGATTTATTTAAAAAAAAAAACCTAAATTATTAAGCTGTTATTTAATCCTTCATTTTTCTTCAACGATATGATGACGAATGTTTTACTGTAAATAACAATAATCATTTTTTAAAAAAATATTAAGCTGTTATTTAAACATTCATTTTTCTTCTACGATGTGATAACGAATGTTTTTACTGTGAATAACAATAATCAATTTTTTAAAAATAATTAAGCTGTTATTTAATCATTCATTTTTCTTATACGGTGTGATTGGGAATGTTTTATTGTAAATAACAATAATCAATTTTTTTAATTGTAAGAATATAAACTTTCACATATTGTGCGAAGGAAACATTTCTGTAGTTGTTATTTTTAAAATTGAGTGCTATTAATTTTAGAGAATAGATAATAATGTGTAATATTTTAGAAATAATATTTCACTTTGTAAAGTTTTAGACTATTTATATGATTCCACACTTATAGAGAAATTCATTGGATATATAAATATAGGGATCTAACTTAAATGTGTAATCATGAAAAATTTGTCCACTGTTAATTGTCTGTTATAGCAAAGTTTTTAATATAATCTTTATTCTGTGCGAATTTTTGCTATATTTAACAAATATTTTTTTTTTTTTTTTTAAATATTATTTCATGGGGTCCTGATGGCCGAGTGACTAGTGTTCTGCCACTCGGTACCACAGGTTTCGGGTTCAAATCGCAGAGGTGCCATGCATGTTCACAGTGATTCGGAATCTCCTTTAAATCGTAGGTCCCGGTCTCATATGTAGGCGTTGTGGGGGTAGTGTTACTCGCGTCCGTAGCGCATCTTCAAGCTACACGTGTCCCCTGGTAGTGCTAAATGAATAACAGCGGTGCAGCCTTGCTTATGGCATAAAGATAAACTGTCTCTGTATTTCCAGCTGCATTAGAACAACAAATATATATTAGATATAATACATATGAAAAGATATTATTTCTACATGAAGAAGAATTCAAGTAAAATCATGTTTTTAAATTCATATTTTATAATAACTGGTTCAGAATTTCACAATTTGACATCCAGTTTTATTATTTAAAATGTTCTCTATGATTAAAGATTAGATTTATTGAATATGAAGAAAATATCTACTAGCTAATGTCTTTTAAGAAATATTTGAAAAATTGCTTATAATTTTTTAATCATCTTTTATTCATTTCGCGAAACGATAATATTTCAGTAATATTGCAGGCTTATTTATATGCTCTATGAATTAAAGATAGTATTTAGTAAAATTATACATGTTTAAGTCCTTAAAACTATGCACAGTTAATGAAATTATTAAAAATTTGAGACTGTAGGACCCATAAATGGTTTACAAATTGTGCATTGAATGCTTAAATTAATAATTGGCGGAACATCCGGGCTGTAATTTGCGCTTGTATTCGTCTATATAAGTATTTGTATGTATTCGTCTATGATATAGATTTACAATTTCATCATGTGATACATTCTGCTAGATTCTTTCATCCAGTGATACATTCTCAATTACTCGTCTTCAATTGTTGCTCTAGCTTTGCTATATTTTAGGATGACAAAACCCATCTTTTACATCCTATATTCCCTCCTGCCATCCTATACAATCCATCCTACCATTCTATCCATCCTATATCCTTCCTATACAATCCGTCCTATGCATTTATATATATGTTATACATCTATATACTGGCGTCCTATATTATTCCCTCTTACACATACGTCTTATTCATCTTAGCTTCCTATATCTTCCTATCCTATACATACCGTTCAATTGGCGTTTCAATACATGCTCAATTCTCCCATATAATGATTGTGACACTGTCTGTAAAGCATCTCGCCTCTATAGTTAAGCTGACAGGTGGTAGTTTTCTGGATTTTTCCAGTAAGACACTCAAATGTGGTGTGGGATCCCTTAAAAATCTTCCTCTCAACATCAGTCGGGGGCTATTCGAGGTAAATACAATGACCACCCATGTTTCACCCCACCACCTTTATAACTAGTACGAGGATCAGGTGTGAAGAACATAACAAAAAAGGCTACCTGATGGGAATTTTCTGGGTCTTCTTTTACACGACAGGCAAAGACGAGGGACTTAAAAAATTTAAAGTCTAGATGAATATCGAATATACTTATATTGATTTGGACTTCAGTTTACGAGCCCCAATTTTTGTTATGCCGCACAAATTGGGGGCTCGTAAACTGAAGTCAAAAATTCCTAATGGCCCTGGAAATGAACATTTTTTTTTATTCAAGGAGTTGGAAATTCCATCATCCAATGCACTTTATCCGTTCAGATCATCAGATAACTGGGCCCGTCTTCAATGACTTCCTTTTTAAATAGAAAAAATATTTTTATGAAATATTTAATAATTGATTCGGTGCATATATAAACACTTGTTTTGTTTTCATTGTTCATAATGTCTGACCTTTGTCTCAATGGTAACGTGCATGACTAACAGTCAGGAAGTATCAGGTTAGAATCCGCTGACAGTGTTCATTGCAGTTACTGGAAACATAATTTTAGAAACGAGGAAACATAACGGAAATTGTAGCAATGGGCGTAAACATCTCACATCACTAGTCAGACTGCGTGGTGGGTGTTTTTGATCTCCTTTTATGACAAGGAAATACGTAGAAATGACACATAAAAGTTCTCCTTTTATCGCCCTTTATTGTCATTAAATGTAGAAGTCCTTTATCGTTATTAGTAAAGAAAACTTTTATCCTCATTAAATGTAGAAGTCCTTTATCGTTATTAACATAGAAATCTTTTAAAGTCCTTTATCATTAAATATCGTTAAAATATGTCCTTTATCGTTATTAATAAAGAAATCTTTTATCCTCATTAAATGTAGAAGTCCTTTATCGTTATTAATATAGAAGTTATTTTATCCTCATGAAATGTAGAAATCCATTCTCGTCATTAAATGTAGAAGTCTTTTATCGCCATTAAATGTAGAAATCCTTTATCATTTTAAATATTAATTAACCCTTACAATAAAGCAGATTTATATTTACTTATTTCAGGTTATAAGTGAATATAATCTTATTTAGGCTGATGTCTGTGCACATATTATAATATCTTATTTCATATTGTAACACTCATCAAATTTTTTTCTATGCAAAATCCTTGTTTTCATAAAATTTTTTTGGCATGACAACCATGATATGCATTTAAAAACTTTACTGAGCGGACACCACTGCGATGTAATAATGTTATTCTTTAATGCCTTCAAAAAAATAATTGTCTCTCATTCACGTATCATAAGGGAAAGAAAAGGGAAATTTCATCAGGTCGTTGAGGTGATACAGTAAATTAAATTGCCGTAGTCTCCATCGTGTCTACAAGCTTTTCAAAGAAGTGACTGTAACAAACGCCACCAGCAGTAATCGAACTCGAGTCAATTCTCATTTAGCTACTACTAGACTTCAAATTGAACTTTTAAAATACATATGCAATTAGCCCTTAGGGTAAAATTTGTAAGATAATGCAGGAATAATAAATTGTTAAATAAAGGCAGGAATAATAAATTTTAACGTTTCAATTGAAATACTTTTATTTAGATAATATATATGCCCAAAAATAACATTGTTATTAAAATTATTTTTTAATTAATATTTTCCTACGTTTATCTCGTTAGCCTTTTTGTAAGTTTTAATATTACAAAATATGGAAAAATAAATTTATATTAATAACAAATTTTAATTAATTAAAATTAAATTGAATTAATTAAAATTAAAGTGAATTAATTAAAATTAAATTGAATTAATTAAAATTTGAAAATTAAAATTAAATTAAATTAATTAAAATTAAAAAATAATAATTTTTAATTAATTAATTAAAATTATTGTAATTTCATTTTCAGGATTATTTCCTTTAATTAGTTGAATTAAACACATTATATCTAAATTATTTTTTTATTTATGCAGGAACAATAAATTTTAACTCTCAGTTGCTTTATTGCTCATATTTGCTTTAGATAATATATGTGTGCAAAAATCTTAGATTTAAAATTATCTTATTTTTTTTGAATGGGCATTTTATTTCACACTGATTTATTATTATAATAATGAAATACAAACATGTTCAATAAAATATTTTATTTCATCCATTATTCTATATCAGAAATATGAAAAGCAAACACACTTGGTCGTTACAATGAAATTGGACAAATATATCACACAACAATAAAACACATTCTATGCATGCCAAATAAATGCCATGATACCCTGAATGTTCAGTTTTTGTAAACATAAAATGAATTTATATAAAATACTATAATACATTTTTGTAAAAATAAAAGAAACTATAAAAAAAAAAATGGATATGTAATTTTCAGGACCTTTACATATTAAAGGTAATTTTCATAAATCAAGAACGCACATATATATATATATATATATAGAGAGAGAGAGAGATAATGTCCAATAAAGAATTAAAATTAAATGGTTAAACATTGTTCATTTTCTAATACATCATTAAATTGCTATTATAATTATAATTTATTATCATTATATCATTATTTGTATTAAATTAGTTTATTGGTTAATGTTAAAATTTGTAATATTTAATTAGTGATTGGTAATTTCATTTTATAATGGTTACTAAGATATGTTAGGAAGTAACATCAAATATTATAATTGCTGGCGAATAACGAATTTTTTTATTTCAATTATTGTAATATTTACTTGTAAATAAATCCATTATAACTTGAGCCGGTACTCGAACCCGAAACTTGTGGTACCCGAGCGCCACAGCGCTAGCCACTAAGCCCTCACACCCTTTTCACAAACAAATTACAGACCAAAATACAATTTTTATCGATTTTTCCCAAAATAAAAAAACATTTATGTAAATTTAATTTTCATGTTTGCCAATGTTTTATTCATATAACAAAAGCATAAAAAATTACACATATTGGGTCTGAACTTTCTCAATTAAATGGATCTTTGTATTCTAAGTAATAGCTCTGAAAACTAAATTCATTTTGTTAATAATTTTAAATTGTACTGCTTTTGTTTCTTAAAATATTCTCAACTACTACTATTACACCACACGACACCACACCATTGTGCCTGGAGCTGAATTGCCCCTTTACAATTTGGGAATGATGAATGGCCGAGAAGTGGTCAATCTGGATCTCGATACCACGGTTTCAGTGATATGAGACCATGGATTCCGAATCCACTAAAACCGTATCCATGGTACCACCAGGTAGAGAGTTGCGAACCCGCTTCCGTGGTACTTCAGTGCAAGAGTGCTAAACAAAGTGAGGTAACGTCTGTGCATTCGCCTTAAGGCATCCAAGACTTGCAAGAGCCAAACATCATGACCACCTGTCAAATAACGAGTTGGCCCACCTTTGGCGCGAGAAGTTGAAATGAACTCTGCCTTGGCATGTGATATGAGACCAGGACCACTTAATAGTTAAATACCACTTCCACCATCACATGCCTTCCAGGACTCACCCAGGCGAGTTTATTGCAAAATGTAGGGGTAAACATAATGTTTTTCTTCGAGTGTATTCTCACCAGCAACAGATTATCTTCTGCTTTTAGAGATCGTGCATGCAAACATTTTAATTTTAACTGTTACTCATACATCGAGTTGATGCCTGATGGCCAATTAGCTAGTGCTCTGGCCATTGGTACCACAAGCTTTTGGTAGGAATCCTGGAGGTGGCATGGATGTTTCGGAATCTGCTTATTGAATTCGAATCAGCATGTTTTCTGATTCGGAATCCACTGCAAACTATAGATTCCGGTCTAATTCGCCTAAAGTGAGCAAAAAAAAAAAAAAAAAAAAAAAAAACGACAAAGCATGCATTAAGATTTCTAGAATCCATTGAATTGCGCAAATATACGAATTTTAATTACAAATTCCATGAAAATATTGTTCAATCTAACGATTTGCCTAATATTAGCTCATAACATCATCGTGCAGCAGCATTGTTTGTCATATCTGCTTGCAGTCATGCGGTAAGCTTTCCCTGAAGGCTCATTTATTTATCAGAAATTCTTTCAGACTTTTCAATATTTTATTAATTCTCAATTAAGGCAGTTGCATTTCTGAACTAAGAAAATTTGGATTCAAAACTAGATGAGCAAAGCTATGCCTGGTATGTGCACGATAAATCTGAAGGAACAATGACCTTCCATTGGGTTGGAGGTCGGTTGGGTTGGTTTGTCGCTCTACGGTCATTTTTGCACTCTTTGGGCTAATTAGAACGAGACCTGCAGTTTAACGGGAAACCACTAACTAACATTCATGCCACAGCCAAGATTCGAAACTGAAGCCTTTGGTACCAAAGGCCGGAGCGCTAACCAATTGATCATCAGGCCACTTTGGGCCGGAGAAGACAGAGGATGACTCAAACGTCTCAGATGCCCCTTTTGGGAGTGGCTCAAATGTGAAAACCTTGGTAACTCTGAATTTTCTACATTTATCACTAATGTAACGAATACATCATACACATTTTTCCACAACGTCTCTAAGGGTGTTGTTTCTTATCCTCGTTCATAAACTCGTTCTCATGGAAGGAGGGAATGAAGGACAGCTTCTGTTGTGATGGAGCACCCATAGGTAGAAGTCTGACTTGGCTCAGAGTGGCTGAAGAAGGAGGGCAGTGTCTCCAGAGTGGACTTTTGGAAAGGATGGAAAACTAACCAGCATTTGCATATTGTATGGGCGAAAACACAGAAAACTCCCCCTAGGTACTCCGACTAACGAGATGCTGAACATCACCTTGTTTCTTGAAACAGTGTCTACAACAAAGTCGCCAGCGGTTAGAACTTCAGTCGTAATGCTCACCCGCGACTCATGTTGCCACTGAGCCTTGAGCCGGGTATATCTTGAAAGATATTTGAGTTAAATATATTTTTGGATAGGGATCTAAATGAAATAAAATAAATAAGCAACAAGTTCCTATTTTCATTTGCATCATAAATAGCAAAGATTTCTTCCAATAATTGGGCAATAGTGCCTTGTGTTTTCGAACAAAGGGTGTTTAGTTCAAGACTCAATAAGTTTCCTTGTATACGCCGAGGATGGGCATGATAAATCTATATGAGGACTGGCTTACCGAGAAAAGTATGAGCACCCATACATGTCACCCTTGAGGATGTTCGTTCAAACCGCGGTAATACAATGTAGCAAACCACATGCCGTGTTGTAACCTGGATAACGTTGAATCTTCTACACATATCATGTTCCAGTGGCGAGCGGCCTGGTGGCCAATTGGCTAGCTAGCAATTGGTAACACAGGCTTCAAGTTCCGATCGCGAGGATGTTTGTTACTGGTTCGGGATCCAAGTTGGACCTACAGTTGGACCTACTTGGATCCCGAACCAGTAACAAACATCCATGGCATTAATCATACAGTTTGTAACTGTAAGCCTAAAATGTGCAAAAAATGACCGTAGAGCGACAAACCAAAACAAGTAGTGAATGATTTAGGTCAAAGTATCCTGCATTCATAAACAACAAATAATAATTTCTTCATAGAAGTGTGAAGGACTGGAACATGACAAGTATAGAACTTCTACACTTACCATGTTCCAGTGGTGAGAAGCCTGATGGCGCTCTGGCCAGTAGTACCGCAGGCTTCAGGTTCGAATCCTGTCGATGGCATAAATGTTTATTAGGAGTTCAAGATCCACGTTAAACTGTAAGTCCCAGTCTAATTAGTCTAAAGTGTGCAAGAAATGACATTAGAGCTACAAACCAAACCAGTAGTGAATGGTTTAGGTCAAAGTACCCGGCATTCAAAAGCAACAAATAATAAATTTTTAAATAAGATAAAATTTAAAAAATAATTATTTATGTGTCAATATTCCTGCAATGATTTAAAAAAACCCACCAAGTATTGTCTGTAACAACTTCGAAAAATCAGAAGATTTTTATTTCAGATGGATAAAAAAAATTTGCAGGAATTTTCCACGCAGCCATAAACAATATCTATGTATGACTCATCCAGAACCATTTATAAAGAACCTGCCAATATTCCTGGAAGGATTTTAAAAAATCCACAAAGTATTTTCTGCAACAACTTCGAAAAATCAGTGGTTTTTATTCCAGATGGAAAAAAAAAAAAACAAGTATTTTCTGCAACAACTTCGAAAAATCAGAAGTTTTTATTTCAGATGGATAAAAAAGAGAGTGCAGGAATGTTTCCACACAGCAATAAACCTAATTTATATATGACGCATCCAGAACCATTTATAAAGAACCTGTTCAAGTTATCAACTCCACCATTTCACATACAAAATTAAAAAGAAGAGAAACAAAAGTAGAGAGAGATCAGGTCTTCATGACAGACAAATAACGTGTAAACACATGCTAGACACGTCTTTCCTCGCTAATAATTTTATGAAACGTCGAAGGGATAAAACCTCAGATAAGTCAACGTAAACTCTCATGACACGGCTGGCGTGCAAAAAAGATGGATATGTGTCATAAAGATAAGGGATTCGGCATTTTTTTTTTTTATCTTCATCCATAGAGGCAAGGCTCACCAGATACGCAGAATTCTTTTTTTGTGAAAGGGGCCCAAAGAAGATGCCTCTTGGGGGTCCCGGCTACAAAATAGGGTAGTAAACAGGATGGCCATTAAAATTCTTCAACGACCAATCAGTGGATAGTTCAGAAGTGGAAGCATTTTTGATAGGCACGCATGTCTTCCTTGGGGGCATGGGCTACGTCATAACGGGTAGCAGGGAAGATAAGACATGTAACGGATCGGCGTGCAGATGAGGAAATTAGCTAATTTTCAGCAAATCAAGGGTTTAACGGGTTTTTTTTAAAAATGGATTTGGTATAGTTAGATCTTTAAAAGTAGAAGATAATATGTATGGGATATGTGGATAATCTATATGGCCAATATGAGGAATTTTTATGCTTTTGATATATATATAAAACATTCTAATTTGGCAAAAATCGATACAAAAAATTGTATTTTGACACTCTAATTCAAAAAAGGTCTGATGACTGGTCTGATTATGTCATAATGGGTAGCAGGAAAGATAAGATGTGAATGTTAATGTAACGAGTTTTTAAAAATTTTTTTTTATTTATTTTTTTTTTATTGAATTGATTCAGTTCAGTATCGTTAATAAATTAATTTCAAGTGATTATGCAATTCGAAACATTATAGTAATTTTTATGAATGAGCGACATTAAAAAAAAATTAAAAAGTCCGGGAAAAAAAAAAAAAAGAGGGTAAAAGGACAAAAAAAAAAAAAAAAAAAAAAAAGAGGTATCTTAAAGGAAAAAAAAAAAAAAAAAAAAAAAAAAAAAAAAAAAGAGGTATCTTAAAGGACAAAAAAAAAAAAAGGTAAAAAAAAGAAAAGAGGTCTTGGTTTTCGGTCTACAGTCCTTTTGTGATCACTTTAGGTTAATTGTACACTAACTTGTAATGGAACACCACCTACAGTTTAACGTGGATTCCGAACCACTACTACTATCACACCCCACCCCACCAATGTACCTAAAACTGAGTTGCCTCTTTACAGTTTGGGAATGATGTGGGTGAGAAGTCTGATTGGGCTCTGTGACGCTCTACGGTCATATGAGACCGGATCCTACGGCGTACAGTGGATTCCAAACAACTTTCAAACATTCATGACACCGCCGGTATTCGAACGCGAAGCGATAGCCACTGGCCATCAGGTCCCCGATTTTAAACACTAACAAACATCCATTCCATCGCCAGAATACGAACCTGACGCCAGAACGCTACCCACTATATACGAGTATATTTGTATAGATAAAGAAATAATAATATATATATATCAATCCCTTTTATTCAATAAATTCGTTAAGTACCTCAAATATTTCAGAAAGAATCGTAAAAATCTTGTATCTAAGTTTTTTTAGTATTATAGAATAGCCATTTTAATTTAACGCGATTGTAAATTTTTCTTTCTGAAATAACGATAATTATTCAAATAAGGTGAGATTTTTCTTTCATTCAAAATTTGGAGCAATTTCTTGTTCTTGAATTTCAGATTGTAGGCAAAAATATATCGTTGAGCTTATTTATATTTTACAGTCTATTATAAATAAGGTACATTTATTGTTCAAAATAGATTTCTCGTCAATTTTCATTTTCTCGAAGTTCTAAATGAAATATTCCATCGGCAATTTAGCGTGTTAGAAATTCTAGGACAAGAAAATTTCAACTGATTTTTGCAAGCATATTTGTCATTTGAAAAAACATTCTTTATTTACTACAGTCTATCTGACTGAAGGAAACCAACAGCTTTTTTTTTATTTCTAAATCAACTTTAAATGTTTCCATTTATAAATGTCTATATATAACAAAGCAATATTCTTTTAGTGTGATTAGAAAACATTGTTTTTCTTGTCACATCTTCTTCATATTTAAATTTTTAAAATTTTTTATTTTTGTCATTTGAAAAAATATTCTGTTGTCGATTTACATCATTCTATATAAGTAAATTAGCAGCTTAATTTTTTATTTCTAAATCAACTGATTAAATGTTTCCATTTATAAATGTCTGATATATAACAAAAGCAATATCATTTTAGTGTGATTAGAAAAACATTGTTTAATACTCTTCATATTTAAATTTTTAAATTTTTTTATTTTTCTCATTTGAAAAACATTCTTCTGTTTTTATTTACTGCATTCTATCTGACTGAAGTAAACCAACAGCTTTATTTTTTCTAAATAAAGTGAATAAAATATTTCCATTTATAAATGTATTTATATAATAGAGCAAGGCCATTTTAATTTAATTAGAAAAACATTGTTTAATCTTCTTCATATTTAAATTTTTCGCTCTTTTATTCTGTATTCTAAAGTTATTGGTAAAAGCTTTTTGCTAAAACTATATCCATTTATGTAATCTGAAATTAAATGCTCTTTTTTGTTAGTTGTTAACAGTTTGTAAACAGTTTTTAGTTGTTAAATTAACTGACACAATTGCATCACTTGGGGTGTTTTATGTTGAACAAAGTAGCAAGAGAATATTTTAACATGATTAAAAAGTTGAATCTAAGAATAAAAATGTTTAAATAATTTCTTTGATATTCAAATGTTTTATTTGTAATTTGAATTTTTAAATTCAAGGTGAATAAAGCACTGCATGTATTTTGCATCTAAATAAAAAACTATTTTTTGTATAAAGAAAAGTTTTAAATTCATTTATGAACATGGTTCAATCATTCCATTTTATGCCATTTATGTTTGATATGAAATAAAACATCACATTTTTTCCATATTTTTTGATAATACGTTTAAAAAAATGATAAATCTAATTATTTTGCTTAAAAGCACTTTTCAATTTTAATCAAATTTAAAGTAACTTTATAAACTTGATTCAAAATTTTGAGTTGAGTAAAAAAGTAAATTTAAACAAATGCATCAATGCATGAATCTTTACGACATCCTAATGTGAATAACTTTTTTTTTTTATAATAAGAAAAATTATTGAAGTGATACATTTGGTTACTTGGTACGATCCAACAATTTCTTTTGCAATATTGAAAATCATCCAAAAAATTTTCAATTATTCAGATTCATTTGTAATCATAAAAAATTGATTTGATTATAATTTTTGTCTGTTACAAAAGATAATTCTAAATTGTTCTTTCATTGTTCCAATTCTCTCAGTTCTTGGTTTTTATTCTAGGTTAAGGTAAAAAAAAAATATACCATTTCATTGCACTTATTTATGGCATCTTAGCGTAAATAGCATTCTTTTCTATATTAAAAAAATTTTATTAAAAATTATTTATTTATTATTATTATTATTATATTTATTATTTATTTATATTTATTATTATTATTATTTATTTATTATTTTATTTTATTATTATTAAAAAAATTTTATTTTCTATATTTCGTTGCTGGATATGAAGCTAAATCACTATTTGCGATACTCATTATGATAATCAAAAATAATTTTAACGAGCTAATTCTAAATTGTTCTTCATTATTCCAATTCTCAGTTCTTGATTTTTGGTTTTTAAAGTTTAGACAAAAGTACCACCACCGCACTGCACTTATTTACGGCATCTAACGTAAATAACATGCGTTTCTACATTACAAAATGGATAAAATTCCTTGCTGTATACTATTCAATCATTCCATTTTGTGATACTGATTAGGTAAGAAAAATCATTTGAGCACGATTAACAATTTCTAAATGAAAGATAATTCCAAATTGTTCTTCCATTGTTCCAGTTCCCAGTTCTAGATTTTTTGATTCTAAGAAGTGAAAAAAAGTCCCACTGCACTTATTTACGACATCTAACGTAAATAGCATTCATTTCTATATTAAAAATATGGATAAATTCATTGCTGGATACAATGCAATCACTCCATTTTGCGATACTAATTATGGTAAGAAAAAAAAATAATTTACGCGAAAGATAATTTCAAATTATTCTTCCATTGTTCCAGTTTTCAGTTCTAGATTTTTGATTCTAAGTTAGAAGCAAAAGTACCACTACATTGCACTTATTTACGGTATCCTAATGTAAAAAACATTGTTTTTATATACTAAAAAAATGTATAAAATGCATTGCTGGATTGGAAGATTGTTCTTCATTATTCCAATTCTCAGTTATTGATATTTGATTTTAAGTTATAGACAAAAGTACCACTGCACTTATTTACGGCATTCTAACGTAAATAACGTTCTTTTTTCTATACTAAAAAATGGATAAAATTCCTTGCTGGATACGATTCAATCACTCCATTTACAATACTCATTATGATAATTAAAAAATCCTTTAAGCATTCTTAAAAATTTTGAAATGAAAGATAATTCTAAATTGTTCTTTCATTGTTCCAATTCTCAGTTTTTAGATTTTGATTCTAAGTTACATTCAAAAAGTGCCACTACACGCCTTATTTACAGCATCCTAACGTAAAAAAATTTATTTTCTACATTAAAAATGTATAAATTAATTGCTGGATACAATTCAGTCCTTTTATTTGCGATACTATTTATAGTAGAAAAATTCTTTAAAGAGAACGATAATTCTAAATTGTTCTTCCATTGTTCCAAATTCTCAGTTCTTGATTTTTGATTCAAAGTTAGAAACAAACAAAAAATATCACTGCACTGCACTTATTTATGGCATCATAATATAAATAACATGCGTTTTCTATATTAAAAAATGGATAAATTCCTTGCTGGATACGATTCAATCACTCCATTTGATTCGTTATAGTACAAAAAGAATCATTAAGCATGATTAAAAATATTTCCAAATCGTTCTTTCCATTGTTCCAATTCTCAGTTCTAGATTTTTGGATTCTAAGTTAGGGCAAAAGTACCACTACGCAACTTTATTTACGACATCCCAACGTAAATAGCCTTCTTTTTTCTATATTAAAAATGGATAAATTCATTGCTGAATACGATACAATCACTTTATTTGCGATAGTCAATATGGTAAAAAATTAAGCGAAAGCTAATTCTAATTTGTTCTTCATTATTCCATTTTTTAGTGATTCTAGATTTTTATTCTAAGTGCGAGGCAAAAAATGCCACTGCACTGCACTTATTTACGCCATCTAATGTAACATTCTTTTCTATATTAAAAGGGACAAAATTCATTGCTATGATTCAATCACTCCATTTGTGACACTATTCATGTAATGAAATAATCATTAAGCACGATTAAAAATATTTCAAATCGTTCTTCCATTGTTCCAATTCTAAGTTCTAGATTTTGGATTCTGAGTTAGAGGCAAAAAAAAGTACCACTGCACTGCACTTATTTACGGCATCCTAACGTAAATAACATTCTTTTATATATTTAAAAAAAATGGCCGAAGTTCATTCGCTGGACACGACCCAATCGTTCCATTTGCTGTGATGTTCGATATGGAATAGAGCATTGCCGTTCCTAATGTGGGACTGGCACGTGATCCTATGGAAAACAAGGAACCCTGGCAAGCTGGCAGAATGAATCTGTATGCCTTTATGCAAAACCGTCGAACTCTTTTGGATGCGTGTAAATAGGTTCCGGGCAAGAGATTCGCAGTGGGAGAAAAAAAAAAAAAAAAAAATGCGCATTGGATATGGGCAGGGAATAAATAAAGGAAAGAAAAAAAAAAAAAGCGCCGTGATTGAGGATGAAATACGAGAAGTGCGTGCGACATCGGAAGACAGGAAAAAAGAGCGTTCACACTTCAAAAACATTCGCTGAAACTCCCTGTGCTCGCCGATTCCCAGAAAAATGGAAGCCGGTTATTTTGGGTGAAACTTCAGCGGTGCTGGCTTACGAATCGTATTACCCCATGACCGATTCTTTAACGTAATCAATCAGATTTTTTAACGTAATAATAATATATTGTTAAAACGTCATTTTCATTTCAATTCCTTCTATTAGCTCACACTCTCCCTATATATATCTTGTTCAGATTTTCAATCGTTCATAAAATACTTGTTATTCATCCACTCGAGTTCAGATACATTTTTTTGAACTTGTAGTGGATGGCATTTGAACAATACAGTCTTTTCAAATATTAATTCATTCATTACATTTAATTCATTAATTTCAGTTTTTTTTAGATTTAAGTTTCATGTATCTACCAATAGACGGCGCGAAATGAACTTAAAAAATGAATGAAAATTATTTATAAAGGACTTTCTGCAATAGAGTGAAAAAAAGTAGGAATTGACTTAAAACTTTATATATATATAAACAAGTAATATATAAAAAACAAGTAATATATATATATTACTTGTTTTATAACATACAGGTTACAGATAACATTGATATTCAGGTTGGATAAAGGTTACTTATAATATTATTTAATAATTACTCATTTTGTTTATTTTAACGAGATATTTTGCGCAATTTAAAAACATATCTATTATTACGCCAAACTGCCATTTTCACTTTAATATCTGATGACTGACCTGTTTAAAAACATCAATTTTTTCCTTTTCTCGCAAAACTGATTCGTATATAATAATTCGTAATTCGTATATAATATTCGTATATAAAAATATAAATAAATGTATATTAAATCTCATGAAAGACGTTTGCGGTTATTTTGAGTGAAACCATCCATTGACTGCCCCTTTCTTTAACGTAATCAATTGATAAATGTTTTCAAAAAATAATCGGTATACAGGTTACCCATAATATTATTTACTAATCACTCAATTATTTTATTTAAGTTTTATTTTTATTTCAGCTACATACTTTGAGTAATTTAGAAATATATACATTACTATAACAACTGTCATTTTCATTTTAATATCTGATGAATGACCTGCTTAAAAACTTTAATTCTCAGAAAATGGAAGCCGTTCGCAATTATTTATACTGGTTTACGAATCGTACCCCATGAACGGTTCTTTAACCTAATAAATTAATAAATGTTTTTAAAAAAATAATCTGTATACAGGTTACCCGTAATATTATTTAATAATAACTCAGTTATTTGTTTAAATTTTATTTTTGTTTTAGCTACATGCTTTGCGTAATTTAAAAACGTATGCATTACTACAACAGCTATCATTTTCATTTTAATGTTTGATGAATGACCTGCTTAAAATCTTCAATTTCTTTTCTGTGCAAAACTGATTCTCAGTTACTTTTTCAAAGGAGAAATTGTAATATATAAGTATGTAAATATTATGTATAAAAAAAGCTCATGAAAATTTTTTAAAAAAATGCATAAATAAATATTGTGTATAAAGAAAGGTGTGAAAGAATTTTTTAAAAATATATGTATAAATAAACAAGCATATGAAGAAAAATTTTAAGAAAGTTTACAGATTTGAATGAAAATGTTCAATATTGAAAGTTGTTAAAAATACTAAAAACCCAGCTTCCAAAAGCAATATCTATATATTTTGTGGATAATTATGTATACACAACAAAAAAATTTAATATTAAATGTTTTTTGTTTATTTAGCATCAACAAATTTTCCTCGATGTTAAATACATTGTACATTTTTTTGTTTAATATCAACAAATTCTTCTTGCTATTAAATGTATTGTACGCATATTTATTAAATATATCGTAAGCATTTTTGTATATCAGCACATTTTTCTTGATTTTAAATGCACTGTACTTATTTTTTATTTAATATCAACAAATTTGCTTTCTTTATTTAAATAATGGATATGTACAAATTTCCAACAGTATTTGGTTATATTGCGTAATCAATAATGTAATCACCGATGAAGGATTATGATAAAAAAAAAAAAAAAACCTATCCTGATGAATGATCAATTATGAAAATTGTCATTATCAATAATGAATTATTAATAATCACACGTGTTTGATAAAAAATTATCATGATCTATGATGGATTACCAATAATAAACGATTCTGATAAAAAAATTACCATGCTGAATAATTAATTGTAAAAATTATCAAGATCAATGATGAATTACCAATAATAAATGATTCTGATAAACAAATTACCATGCTGATTAATTAATTATAAAAATTATCATGACAAATGATGGATTTTAAAGAATGAATGTTTCTAATGAAAAATTAGCATGATGAATGATTAATTATAAAAATTATCCAGATCAATAATGAATGATTCTGCTAAAAAATTATCATGAATATATTTCACTATGAATAATAATAATTATCAAGTACGACTAATAAATTCGAAATAAAACTAAATTTTCGAATGCGACTGTGATCCTGTAATTTCAAAAACCAATAAAACCAATAACACACACACAAAGTGTTTGGTTTTATATATACATAATTAGTTAATTTTTATTACTTTTATTATGGTTTCTATGATTAATATTTATAAATAACAAATAAAAAAATGCCATTTCCCTGAGCAGTAAAATATATATTTTTCTTTACAAATAAAAATTCATATAGCTATGCCCAACTCATTAAATTACTGTATTTAAAAAAATTATAAGACTAACAATATTTTTATATAATAATAATTATGATTATAAGTAATAAATGTGTGAGCATGTGTCAGCTATACAGTGAAAAAAAAAACCATAAACTAATTTATATTAAATAACTGTATTTCATATTCATATTACCTTTAAAAAGACGAATAAAAATATAATAATAATAACAACAAATTTTAATTGTAAATGTAAACATATGTAAATAACGATAATATTTCATAAAGAGTGAATAATAAATTTACGCAATAGAACAAATGTCTTAATGTATTGGCATTGTAGTGCAAAATGCAAACAATCTAGAGTTTTTTTTTTTTTTTTTTAACAAGTATGAATTTTGGATAATTAAAAAAAAAATGTATTAGCAAATAGTTGTAAATATTAATTTAACCTGATTTATTTCAGAAATTTATCAATTTAAAAAGTAATACAATAATATTTAACAAGCATTACTACTTAACATTAATAATAAAATAATGATTACATAATTTGATAAATTCTATACTTGACGTAAGGTAGTATTTTTTCTATGTAGTACGATTATGCAATAAAGACAATTAATAAAAAAACAATATTATTTATAGACATTTGACCTAAATATTAATTTTTTATTTACTTTAAATGCGAAATTACATTTCATATTTTTCTCAATAAAAATAAGGCATAATAAATTAAAATGTAATAATGTAATGTAGTAAATTAAAATGTAATAGTGTAGTGTAGTGTAATAAAATATATGTTTTTAACATATATTTTATTACACTACATATACTGGAACATAAATTATTTATTATTTTATTTTGAAATAAAAATTTGTATTTCATATTCTTGATAAAATGCATTGCATAAATCGTATATTAAAAAATAATCCTTAAGTGCTATAAATTTATTACATAAATTTTAGCTCTAAAAATGTCTGTGTTTCAAATAATAAGCACATTTTTAAGTAATATAAATAACAACTAGATAAATAAATGCCAAATTTTTTACTAATTAATTCGATGTTGGATAGCTTCAGTAAAAATTACAATAAATTTTATAATTTTGTTGAGCAGAAATATAAATAAAAATAAAAGAATAAAATTCATCACATTAACTTAGGTTAACATTTGTCACAAAATCACAGAAATCAATTATTTTATGTATCTACACACATATAAATTATTATACCTACACACATATATTATTATACTATGCAAACTTCCAATTGTAAAAAATGTGTGAGTTTTATAAATCTTAATTTACTACGTGATAAAATAATATTAGAAACAATAATAAAAAAATCAATCTATTAATAAATTAAAAAAAAGAATTAAAAAGGAGACAATTAATAGACGAATCTTATGACGTTCCTAATGTAATAAGTTTTAACTTATGCAAATATATAAAAAAAAAATTCTAAATTTTTAAATGATAGATTATTTTATTATATATTTTTTAACCTTTTTTCAATATTTTAATGATGTTTGAATCTCAAATATTTAAAATTTGTCAATATTTAGTTACTCCAAATAAACAATAAAAAAATTTAAGTCTATTAATTCGATAGAAGCTATTCATTGGTTAATATCACTCTGAAAATTCTTATTTATTTTTGTTTCATTTGACATGATGTTTATACATTTATTAAAATTTGCTTTTTGTTACGTGAAGTTCTGCTTTTAAGTTAAATATTATATGCATTAATGCATATGTAATTTTTTAAAGTTTATTATTAATATTTTGTGTAATGTGTATTTTGATACACAAATCTAATCAGAGTATTAAAATATTATCAATATGCTAATTTGATAAAGCGTACCAATAATTCCTTTGCTTGCGTATATTATGCTAGGCATCCTTCTATTGATCTATATTTTAGCGAGTATTCTGAGTAATTATAATATTTACAAGCACTTATGATGTTAATATTTTGTACTATGATCTCATTAAATGCATATAACATTGCTTTAATAGTATTGCGCCAATATTTAAATCTTCTATCAATATCGCGCTTAGAACTCTTGATTCCAGTCTCTCTTTACGAGTTGAATTAATTTCCTGTTTTTGTTATTGATTAAAAAATTTATTTAAGAAGTTAAGTTTAATTAAAGAAGATAAATTTAATTAAACTCTTCTTTATATTTAAACGCATATTCTTCATATTGATAATATTTCAAAATGTATATATTATATTGTTAACTTTCTATATATTGTTTGCATTGTGTCTGCGAACTTAAACAGCATATTACATAATATCAATGCATTAATACAACAAAATTGCACCAATATTTTTATTCGTCTGTTAATCTCCCGTTAGCAATATTCCTTCAAGTTTTTCACCTTTTGACTTATTTTCCTATTCTAGTTATTTATTAAAATATTCTTAATTCAGCCCTTTTTTACATTTAAATGTATATTCTACATAATTGCAAAGTTTACAAATGTTATTATTCAAAGTTTACAAATGTTATTATTTTAAATGTTATTCTGTGTTGTTCGTATTGTGGCTGCGACAGTAAACAACATATTAAATAATACCAATACATTAATTTACCAGAATTTAATCGATATTTAATTCTCCAATCAATATAGTTAGTTCTAAGTACTATAGCTCCCAGTCTTTTTTATCATTTGATTTTTTTTTTTCCTGTTGTAGTTATTTATTGAAATACTTTTAATTAAACTCTTCTTTACATTTAAACGCATATTCTACATATTGACAATCTCTGCTAATGTATAAAATATGTTGTTAACATTCTGTGTTGTTTGTATTGCGTCTCCGAATTTAAATAACTTTTTAAATAATATCAATTCATTAATTTAACAGAATTGTACGAATATTTAATTCATCTGTCAATATGATGTTAGGTTCACGTTTACCCCATTTGAATCATTTTCTGCTCTAGTTATATATTAAAATACTTTTAATTAAATTCTTATTTACATTTAAACGTATATTCTACATATTGACGATATTTCAAAATGTATATATTATATTGTTAACATTCTATATATTGTTTATATTGTGTCTGGGAACTTAAACCATATATTAAATAATATCAATACATAAACAGAATTTCACCAAAATTAAATTCTTCAATCGATATTACGCTAAGTACTCTGGCTTCGCGTCTTTTTTTTTTTTTCAATTTGAATTGTTTTAAAAAAGATTGTAATTCTGTAGAAAATACGTTTAAATGTTAAAAGTGCTGAATTAAGAATATTTTAAGAAATACCTAAAAAGTTCAATTCAAAATCAAAAATGTTTACAGCGAATTAAAATATATTCACCAGAACTCTTTCAAAACGGTTATCGCTTAAATCGTTTAAATCTCAAAAATGCGATGTTAGAGCGATCTGAAACCCTTTAACAAGTTAGTGAAATTTTTAACCGATTCGACTGAAATTTGGTTTGGAAGGAGTTCTCATAAATGTATTTTTAATTCGCTGTAAACCTTTTTTTTTTGATTTTGAATTGAACTTTTTTTTGTTATTTATTAAAATATTCTTAATTAAACTCTTCTTTTACATTTAAACGTATATTCTACATAATTACAATCTTTATAAATGTTCTTAATATTCTGTACTGTTTGTATTGTGTCTGAGAACTTTAACAGCATATTACATAATATCAGTACAATAATGTGACGGCATTGCACCAATATTTCCTTCGTCTGTTAATATCACCTTAGCACTATTGTCTCACGTTCTTCCTTCCATTTGAATTATTTTCCTGCTCTAGTAATTTATTAAAATATTTTAAACTATATTCGTCTTTACAATTAAACGCATATTCTACAAAATTACTATATTTTCAAATGTTGTTAACATTCTGTATTGTTAGTATTGTGTCTGCGAACTTTAAGAGCATATTAAACAACATCAATACATTAATTTCACAAAATTGCAGTAATATTTAATTCGTCCGTTCTATATCACGTTAGCAATATTCCTTCAAGTTTTTTCCCCTTTTGAATTATTTTCCTGTTCTAGTTATTCTTTACATTTAAACATATATTCTACATATTAATAATATTTACAAATGTTGTTAGCATTCTGTATTGCTTGTATTGTGTCTGTTAACTTAAACAGCATATTACATAACATCAATACATTAATATGATAAAATTGCACAAATATTTCATTCTTCTGTCAATATCACATTAGCATTATTACTTAAAGTTTTTTTATTTTCCTGCTCTAGTTATTAATTAAACTCTTCTTTACATTTAAAAGTATATTCTATAAACTTAATAAATTATGTTGTTAACATTCTGCATAGTTTGTATTGCTTCTGTGATTTTTAGCAGCATATTAAATAACATCAATACACTAATATGACAAAACTGCACCCATATTTCATTCGTCTGTCAATATCACGCTACTTTTTTATTCGATGGCTCCTCATTGCGACAAATCGTGAATTAAAGGAAGATGAATAGCGCCGAGCGCAGTAAATAACCCGTGTAGTCTGTCTTCGGAAAAATAAATAGAAATTCGGGATGATTTGATCGCGATGTTTATCCAAAAATGCAACAAAATGATGTGTGTTACGACGTATACGTGATACAAAGAGAAGTCCAAACATGATTCATATCACATTAAACTGGATATTTATTGCTTTACATATTGCTGAATGAGTTTTTATTAATGTCGTAAAAGTATGTATTCTTTGCGATTTCAAGTGCTATCACTGAGCACAGAGCAAACAAGTGGAACTTCAATTATGCATGTGAGGGCGGATGTATGTCGTCTTACGTTTATCTTTCCCGACTGCGGAGTGAAACCCTTTTTTTTAAATATTTAAATGCGTCGTCAGGTGTTTCTGTTAAAAACGTTTGCGACGTATTTTACGAAATTTATATAGTGCGTCGAAAGATTTGCATAGTTTTTAAAATTATATGAATAATTTTGTATTAAACGCAATTTGTATTGAATTTTGTATTTTTGCAAAAACCTATATGCGCATAAAAAGCAGCAAACAAACAATCGTTTAATAAATTTCGCAATCATTTAATAAACTTAAAGATTAAAATGTTAAACGGCAAAACTGCAACAGATAAAATATAATAATAATAATAAAAGTATACATATATATTGAACAAATATAAATACACATAAAAATGTTATATAAAGAAGTATAAATAATAACATAACAGCATACATACATAAAAACATGAACACAAAAACCAAAGGGTGAATTAAAAGAAGTGAATAAAGAAGTGAATTAAAACACGACCACTTTGCATGGCGAAAGCTTCTGCCAGTATACACTATACGTAAATTGTGTAACAAAACATAGCATTGAGCATAACACAAATTGCATAATCAACATAGCATTCGCAAAACAAAAATTCTGGGGGTCTCACATTCAAACATCAAAAAAAAAAAAAATATTCAAGATCCAAAATGCGTATAAATTGCAGCAACGAAATCAAAATTCATTTGATAAATATAAAGAGATTAAAATATTGAACAACAAAATTGCATTGGAAGATAAAAAAATATAATAATAAAACGAACACAAAATTTGATACAAAATATGCAAGGACAAGAAAAAAATACAAACAAGAAAACCGTAAAACCCAATATAAATTAATGAATCGAAAGGAAATAAATTATAGCATCCTGAGGATAGCTTTATCAATGAATACGTATCCTCAAGATATTATAAACTATGCTCTTTCTAGTCGCTAAATAGCAAAAGTATAAGTTAAAGACGCACACTAGAAAGTTTCTCTATTCTCTCTCTCTCTCTCTATATATATATATTAGGGGGGTAGGCAAAGGCTAGATCTACCAGAGCGTCATACAGGGTAAATTAATATTATTAAATAATATTTATTAATTTTAATATTATTAAAAAACAAGTAGAAAATATGAATTTAAAAAATATAGGCAAATTTTTTAAAAAATAACATTATTGAACAAATGAATAAAAAACAAATTTAATTTTTATATTATTGATTCTAATAGTAAATTAGAAATAAAATGAATCCATGCATTCACGATTGAATCATTCAACTAGTTCTTCACGAATACAGTCAGTGAGTCAGAGCATCGGAGTGAAAAATAAAAAATACATATATCGGGTATAAGTATCCAATACATATATATATCTAGATAGATAGATATAGATATATACGGATCATTGATCTGAATAATAAATTGGAAAAATAAGTAAATTAAATAGAAATATTAAATAGTAATAGTAATTCATACATTCATGAATAGTAAATTCATATATTCAGGATAAGCTGCTTAATTTGTACAAATATAATGAGTTAAGAGTCATGTTCTGTTTTTTAGAATTGATTATAATTATAATTATAATTAACACATTTACAAATTAACTACTATTAGAATGAAACGTTACTAGTTGTGACATGTAACCAGTTTTCATTGCTTAGATATTTTATAGCAAATAAATCAACAACATATTTCTTTCCCAAAATAATTTAAGCAAAGAAACTGAATTTATTCTTGGAGGGAAAAATTAAATATTAAACAGCAGATAGCATTTCAGTTAAAATTTTTTGCATAATATTGAATTAACAATATAATATATTCCATGCAATTTCATCAATAGCTGTTTAAGAATAAAAACTTTTCAAATAGAAATATAAGGGGAAAAAATAGAATATGTAAAAAATAATAATATTTCGTTCAAATAGTACTCAAAAAATATTATAAACAAATGTACAATAAATATTAAACAAATTAAAATTTCACAATGATTCAATATTGGAATCCATTTTGCGTATGTATTTAGATTTATAAACTAATATTAGACTATTTAACTGGCAAATTTTTTAAGAATTAAAACACGTGCTTAAATATTTCTACAAGTTAAATTATTGTTTTTATTTTTTTACACAAAATATTAATTAAAGTTTGTCATTTGTTCATCTACACTCTGTGTTAGTTGTTAATTTAAATATTTATTCGATTTTAATTCTGATAGATCATAAAAAGATATAATGTTCTATAAATAGAACAATAAAATATAGTAAAAACTTATTAATGTTACAAATGTAGATTGAATAATGGTATAAAAGCAAAATTAAATATACAAAAATTATTGAATTACAACATTTATTTAAATGCATAATTTTGTTATTTAAAAAATAAAACCATTTGAAAAATTATAATCTTTAAATTATCTTTTGAGAAATAAGTGAAATACATTTTCAACCAATTAAAGTAACTCAGTTGCTATTTAAAATTAAAAATTTGGAGAATTCTGCTCATATTTGAAAATACATTTGAACTTTTAAAAACAAAATAAAATTACAAAGTTTAAACAAATTTTAATAAAATATGATATGAATATTTTTCTTCGTTAGTTCCGCTTTTTTCTGTTAAAATTACTTTAAATATACAGTTAACAAGCTTTTTTTAAGTCCCAATTTAAAATTTAGTTAGATTATAATTACTGTTTGATGTGAATTTACATAGGAAAAAGTTAAGTCATGATAAATAAAGAGAATAAGATTTCATGAATACTGATATGATCTATGTGCTATTACTTTTTTGGTTAAATATTACTTTTCAACATAAATTTTGTCAACTTGTGTGAAAAAAAAAACGTTGTGTCACAATAGACTGCTTGCAATATATGCAAAATTTTTCATAACTTTTAGATTTAAAAAATGCAGTTTTTCAATCAATCACTACATTAAAAAAAAAAAAACAGAAATTGTCTTGGGATTAATTCATAATTAATCTGATTTTCTACAAAATCTTATTTATTATTTTAATTTTTTATCTGGTTTTGCTAATTTTATTATAACGGATATATTTGCAAGAGAATAACGAGTCAAAAAAATATATTGTAATTTGATATTGTAATTTCAGTTTGATGTGTGAATTTACATTGGAAAAAGTTAAGTAAGTTATAATAAATATGGAGAATAACATGTCATGAGTACTGGTATGATCTATAGAGTACTTTTCGGCTAAATATTAATTTTCAACATTTAATTTTTCTGGTCAAATTATGTGAGAAAAAAAACGTTCTGTCACAATAGACGGCTTACAACATATGCAAAATGATTCATTAGTTTTAAATTTAAAAAAAAATGCAGTTATTTCAATTAATTATTAATTTTATAAAAAACAGAAATTTTCTGGGGAATATACTTTTTATTTGAATTTTTTTGTCTGATTAGAAGGTTATGTCGAATGCATTTATAAGAAAATAAAGAGAAGGAAATATATTAAACATTTAATATTATAATTTCCGTTACCATAAAATTTTTATTATTTTAAGAATAATGTTTTTCTCCTGTAACATAAGTAAAATTCAAAAACAGGTTTTAATTACAAATGAAAAATAAAAATCCAAATAATATATTGTATACTATTAATAAATATTTTACGATGAAATAAAAAAAAAGTTCTTAAAGATAAATTTCACTCTCTAACTTAATAATGCACATTAATGTGAATAAAGTTACGTTAAAATTAAAGTTGTGAATAAAGTTACGTTAAAATTAAAGTGTACGCTATTTCGGTTCTTAATTTTGCTAATAAATGATGAGGAAATATGTAATCATCTCAAATATTTATCAAATATCTTATTTAAAAAATAGTTTTTAGTCTTTATTTATCAAATTTGGGAAATTTTATTTAGCCAAACCTCTTATCAAAATCTTTATATGTAATCACGAAAGATAAATATTTATTGACTGGTAATGTTATTTATTTAACTGACCATTTCATTTTCAGTGGTTATAAAAATCAATTTATAGCAAAAACTACTACACACAGATTGTGCTATTACTAGAAATTTGGAATTATTTCAGTTTACATTGCCTATACAAATACTAAAGTGTTAGCCAGACAAAATTACAGCTGTATCCAAATACACTTACATGCATGACGTAGGCACTCCATTTCTAAATTCAATAACAAGTATTTTCTACCCAAAGAATATAGAATAAAAATCCCAAATCTATTTTTGTCATATGAGTATATAGTGAATCAGAAGCTGTTACTAAAATATTTATTGTAAAGCTAATAAGAAATAGTGAATTTCATTTTTGTCACAATTTTCGTCGTAATGTTATGTTATCGCTTGTAATAAAATGTATGTTTGCAGAATTAAAAGTTATACAAATGTTACTATTATTTTAATGCATTGAATAAATAAAAACTCTTTTATTTACATTCCAAATATTAAAACACTCCGCTGATTTGATATCTTTTGATTTAATGAATTACCTTATTTAACTATAATAAATAATTTACCATGGAAGATACATTTATAATTATTAGAAATAGCGAATTCTATTTGTCACAATTTTCTTCGTATGCTATATGTTATATCGTTTATTACAAATTGTATATTTGCAAAATTAAAAGTTATACAAATATTATTATTATATTAACATATTTTCGTGTACATAAAAACAATTTACAATCGAATAAAACTTTTTCTGATTTTATATCTTTATTTGATTTATGAATGACCTTTTAACTACAATAAATAATATACCATGGACTATACATAATTATTAGAAATATCGAATTCTTTTTGTCACCACTTTCTACATTTCTTTTGCAATATCGCTTGTAATAAAATATATGCTTGCTGAATTAAAGTATTAAAAGTTATGCAAATGTTATAATTGCATTAATATATATTCAGTAAATAAAAACTTTCTTTTACATTCTAAGAATAAAACACTTTGCTGATTTGATTTATGAATTACCTTATATAACTATAATAAATAATTTAGTAAGGGCGGCACATTTATTTATTTTACATTTATATTTAATCTATTTTAGGACAAATTTGCAAAAAGTATAAATTTTGCTTATAAAATTACATATTTATCAACAAGTCAAATGATATATGTAATTTCATGAAAAAAAATTTTTATTTTAAGCAATTTCACTTTAAAATATTAAGCAATACTTTAAAAGTTTTTTTTAATTTAAGAAAATCTAAAAAATAAAGTATAAATCTAAAAGTAAAAGTATATATATATATATAAATATATAACACCAAAATGGTTAGAAAACTATTTTTCAAACAATTCAATTTAATTCAATATTGTATTATATCCTTCATTGCCTTTCACAATTTTTACTTATTTACTTATTTTTTATTTACTTATTTATTTCGATTTTCATTATGAAATAAAAATTCATTGCAATAGTTAAAATCATGTTTATATACAGTGTTTTTTTGTACTATTCGTGGGATATTTTGAATCTTTAATTTCTCTTAATTCTCTTAATATTTAAAATTTTTCAATATTAAAAGAAATTTATGTAACTTTTATTTAAATTAAAACAGCATTATTTTAATATTTAAAATCTAAAACATTGTTTTTTCTAAAAAAAAAAATAATAAATAAATAACTTACATCAATCTTTCAAATAAAATAATTTTTGAACACTGTTTCCACAAGGAAAAAAAAAATTTCACGTGGTCCTTTAAATTTGTTAACAAAAATAGCCATATTATTTTTTGTATGCACAGTTTATAATTAAAATTTAAAACATTGTTTTTCCAAAAAATATAAATAATAAATAATAACTTACATCAGTCTTTCAAACAAAACCAATATTTGAGCCCTGACTTTAGAAGAAAAAAAAAAAATTCTCTTGGTCTTAATTTTAACAAATTTTAACATTTTTTTTTTTTTTTTTTAACTAACCATAATATTTTTTTGTATGCACAGTATCAGAATAGTGTTGCACATATACAAATAAAGGATTGTGAAATATCGAAAATGGTGTGTTTACCCTCAAAATCTTTCCAGATTAATCGTAATCGCAGGTAGCTCCACCCATTAACATAACCTAATGGATGAGCCTTTCCTTTAATTGCCTTGTAATGCTCTTGTAAGACGAGCCCTGGGGTTTCAGCAAGGGATTCGTTGCTGACAATTGCTCCACACTGTCATGTATGAGTGCTGTAAAATTGTGAAGTGGCTGTCTGCAGTCTGTCTTGATTTTTACGGCATCTCTTGTGCTCATTTGAGTTTTTATGGCTGCGTTTGCATATTTTTATGCCTCGTCTCCATTCTAAACCTGCAATGAAAATGTTCACGTCACTTTAAGTGGCCCTTTAAAATATTATCACATTTTTTCACAAATCGAGATCACTTAAAATGTAGTTAGCAATTCAAAAAATGATGATGGAACAAATTTATGTATTACAAAATATTTCGATACGTTGTTTATCTCCAAGATCTATAACTGATATAGCTATAATTTGTTTTCAGTGCATATTTAGAGACAAATGACATACTTCTGTTTCGGTGTTTTTGTCAAAATTTAGCCATTATTTTTAAATTGATATATTATAAGGTTAAAAACGTTCAAATAATACACAAAATTTTAAATATCATTTTTAATTGACATATCATAATGTTATCACACAGACGTTATAAAGGTTTAGGTATAATTTTTAAATTTTAAATTTACATATTTTAATTAACTTATGCGGAATATTATTTTTTTAAATCATTCCATTTTTAACCAGATAAATTAAGGAAGTAAAATTAAGATATTAACTAATTAATTATTAAATTAAATAAATATCATAATTTTTCGAAAAATGTTAGTATATAGTTAAAATCTAGTAAACATATTTCTGTACTTGAGAAGCACAGAGTATGGATTTAAACAAAAACAGCTGATAGAATAACTATTAATTAATCAGATTAACTATTTAAATTATATTTAAACTTTCACGTTCAATTTTCAAGTACTAATCCATATAGAATTTCAGATGGTCATATTTGTGTATTTTCTTCAACAACATTTGTTAACTTATGTGTAATTAACGTTTAACTTTTTTGAAGTTAATACTATTCTGACATAAAAATTAATTTATTTGAATCAAATGTTTAATTAACATTTAATTAATTAATTTTTAATTAACACAATTTTTAAATTTTATTATAAATCTTTAAGGGGAGATATACAAACTAAGCAAAGTTAGAAAAATTCCACTTCTAAGATGTAATCCTACAATCTTACCTTGACATATTGATTAACTATTAAATT